>JARK01000285.1:523-15962 GCA_000688135.1 Ancylostoma ceylanicum | reverse complement strand
AGATAACCCGCATCCCTCTGCCATTTTCGCCAATGTTGACGAACTTTTCGCTACACTGGTTTTGTGGCCTTGCCGTAGGCTCCAGAAAGAAGAAATTGCGGATCTAGTTATTCTGTGAGATTCTCCTCGTTAAGTACTTTCAAATATGTATGATATGCCGAGAAAATTTCTCTTTCCGAAGCTGGAAATTCTTGTGAAGTTAGGAAAAATTCAAGGTATGCCAAGTTTGCGCACCTACTGAGCTCAGGCGAAACAGCCTGGTCAGAAAGTACGATTCTGAGGCAATACCTTACAACCTGAACTCTTAAATGAACTGGAGCTTGTTGCCTGAAAGAGCCACTATCCCGCTGGCATTTTAGTCAAAATTTCGGATTTTCCAAATTTGGAGCCATTTTTCGGGATTCTCCGGGAAGCACGTGAAATGGTACGGTTATAGGCGTACTCAGCTCGTCATTCTGCGTCGATTCATATATAACACTCCTACATTTGATTGCGGGAAACCCGCTTTCCGAAAGAGGGAGACGGCATAACGGGCCGTCTCCCCTGTAAGAGAAAAACCTCCTCATTCAGCACACTATTTCGCAACCGTGGGGGACGGTGTGATTTCGCAATAAAGCACATGACACACCACCGGATCAGGTACTGAACAGGAATCGTTGCTGTTGGTCAACAACAGTCCCCAAAACAGCGTTGTTAAAAACCGTGCCGCACTTCATCACAATCGGTATAATCAGCGAAATTCTTGGGTTTTTAAAGGGAATGACGCTAAGGAAAGGTGGAGGCCGGCGTGAGTACGCAGAACCACACACATAATCCACCGAGCGGATGACGTATTGAGCGGGAATCTCTGCTGTTGATTGTGTTATAACAGTTCAAAACAGCAACTTCACCCTAGGGACAGTAAAGTTCGCGGGAATTTCGGGCCAAATGCGGCAATTCGCAGTACTCAAAAGGGATTCTTACAAATCATCCGAATAAAAGCTCATGAATTATGTTTGTGACGCTGCGGTTACAATACTTTGCAGGAAAGGGAGGTTAGAAAGAAGTCTTGATACAACACTTTGCAGGGAATGGAGGTTAGAGAGAAGTTTTGGAACGATCGAAGGCTCAAACACGGAATTTTCCGTGGGTGCTGCCTTTAAAGGCAGTGTCTTTCCTCGTTTCGCGTGTTGGAGGTGTCGACAGATCTTTGATCTTCTTAACACGCTGATTCCAAAGATGAGTATATAATATCACAACAGTGACGAATACCCCGTTTTTGGGAGGGTCCAAAGTGCAGTTCACGTACCACTTGGGCCAAGCGGTCCGTGGGTGTGCTGGCTGCCCGCCGCGCCTGCAATGGTGACCAACGAGTTTTGATGTGCCCGATCGATGAAATCAACAGATTCACACAGCAATTCGATTCAGCAAACTGTTCCAAACTCTTCACAGATCTCGTCCCGAAAAACGCGTTCAGAGATCGTCTTGAGATATTCTAGTATGTATTATATATCTCTGGAATCAGCGTGTCGAGGAGATCCACAATCTGCCATTAGCTTGAACAGACGTGAGACGCTGCCTTCAGGCAAGAATACACCTTCACTAAAGTCTCTTGCTACATTCAAAAGATTCGCCATCACTATGATAACTACTTTTTAACAAAAAAAAAAAAAGAAAAAAGGTTCTCTTTCAACCTAATAAGGCACCACTGTATGGAATGTTATTAATAATCCACATTTGTATGAAGTGTGATAGCCATTGTTTTAAACGCCTCCCTCAAACAGCATAATAAAGGCCGCTCTGGAGACCGGAGGATGGAGAATAAAGTTAATGAAAACATTATTCACAATAATAAATAATCCCATACATATCATATTTCATGAGGTGGAAGCGGAGTTTTACGCCCACTTTAGCTCTTCCGTTTTCTGTTTTGCGGGAATTGAAATTTCCCTTCCGTACACCCTCATCTCGAAGCATTTCAAGGATACGAATCCGATCCCGAAGGAGAATGTCGAATGCGCAGACGGAATTCAATGGACAAAATTCGAAAAGCACATGAAGACAGCGAGATTGGTGTAGAAAAGGTGCTCTTCATAACGTTTCTTGTGATATGTGCGTTAAATGGTGAGGTAAATACATGTCTGAAGAAACTACACGGAGCTTTCAGGGTAAGCAGTGGGCGAATGAGATAGGCCCGAATTGTGAGTTCATTCTAGTTTCATCGTCGCAGTTTGATGATGGGAAGAAATTTTTGGAAGAGTTAGTGAGTGCTATTCGAAGCAGTCGTCGGCCAAGGAGTATATCTCTCATCAAACGACTCAGGTGTATTTCCTTGTAGAAACGCTGCTCTTAACGCTGTATCACAACTCAAGGAATCTCGTTTTCAGACCACGTGAAAGATCTTCACCCAGAAATCGTGATGCGCCATCGCCAGGAAAGATAGACTGTGCCACAGGATCAAGAGAATCCGGAAGTAGTCCAAAATTTATCGCAAGATCTGGTCCTAGTGATGTTGAAAATACTTCCAAAATCTGTATAATCATGTGAGAAGAGCTTTCAAAATGTAATTTCTAAGGAAGTATCAACTTGGTGTAAAATGTTTGTCGGTTCTGTTCTGTCGACTTTTTTGTTCTGCAACTTTACAGAGGCATCCATCTGGCAAAATTTCTTGTCCTCGTTAGTGGATGTGTGTCGTAATCTGTACTCAAAACTCCCGAACAAGTTGTCGTTCCTGAAACTTGCTCGACCCAAAGCTTGTTGACAAATCGTTTTCACCTTTTTTTGCCGACAACTTGTAAAGCCACGGCCCAACAATTCGCAAGTGGTCGACAATCTTTGTGAGGACAACTGGTCGGCCGTGCTATGGCCTGTTCCTACCCCCTTGCTTGCGACCCACCTTCTGGCCCAATGCGACCCTCTCACTCCATCCCATCGCATACTCCTCTCACTTGAGAGTGTACCATCGGACGCTTGACTCTAATTGTATCATTATCTTCAGAAGTTCATCTCCGAGCCACATTTTCCCTCCAAAATGAAGTGGAAAGTTGTGCTATCGTTATTGCGCACACCTCATGTGGAAGAAGCATGTCAGAGCGATGCCACTCATACTTCATACGTGTTCACATGCAAATGATTATCTGGAAATGAAGAATTGAGAACGTAAAGTTTTGGATTCGTCTTTTGCTCTTCGAGAATAAGCATTTCATCAGTCCGAGAAAGGAAAAGGAAGGATGCGACTCGCATGACATCTGAATGCAGGCTAAGTAAGCTTCAAACGCAGAGGGTGTCGTGCTTTGAGTGGCTTTCGCAAATGCAGTTGCTGAACCGATATTAGAGATCTTCTTAGTCATTCTCTACATAATAACAGTTATTCAGGCAATCGGAAGTTTGACTCCACTTGGTTTGGTTGAGTGTTTATGGTTTTCGCAGGCATACATAATTTGCCTAAGACTCATCTCCTCTACGTGTACCTCTTTCTTTGATTTGGACTTTCGGAGCTTCTCCTTCCTCATGCCTTTGAAAATGCTGGAGTAGAGCAAATAATCATTAATTGCAATGACACTTGCAATAATTGCGAGTATATTTGCAGCTTATTTTATTTTTCACTTAAATGGTGTGAGGTGGCTGCTAGAGCAACATCCCACAGCTTACATTGCAAGCAATTTACTGAATGTTACTGGAATAATTTCAGAATATATTTTCTATGCTTCTTTTATCTTCCAAATATCCGCACAATAAGAGTCGAAGGAAAGCGTAAGCATAGAAAAGGGAGAAACGAAAGGGAAATGTATATAATTAAGCAGGTATAGTTTGGAAAAGCAGTTTTTTGAATATTTCTGGGGCGTCGTAAGAGAGATTTTGAGCTCTGAAAGTCTCATGGAGGATCAATATTGTAGTGAAAACCAGAAATCGCTTGTTATCCTATGTTTTCAGCAAAATGAGTTCAATAATCGATTCTTGCAAAGTTTTATGAGATTCTGAAAAGTATTACCACCTACAATTCCTATTCTTAGTATTATTATGTTAATTGTGACCACACTCATCCTGCTGTAGCCGCACAAGGTGCTACCGTGGTGCAGACTGGATGCGGAAACCGTATTCAGCACGTCAGTCCCCCCCCCCCTTTTCCCCCGGGTGCGGTCCAAGATGTGCGAAAACGTTTTAAGCGAGTTTACAGTCCTAATCTATGACAGCTTCGGCTATGTTCGGTTTTAGGTAACATGATGGGCTAACAGCAGTACCTCGTATACGTTTTCGCGTCACCTCCGCCTCTTGCCGCATCGACCGCTACGCCACAACCGCTCCGCAAAATACTGCTACGACCAATCGCGGCCTCGTGACCGCAAGCCGCTGACCCCGCCCTAACTGCTAGGGTCCAAATGGTCCATTTCGCCAATTTATTAGTGATTCAGATCGACACTTTATAGATAGCATTGTTATATTTTTATGATTAGCGAATTGAAAAGTGAAGTTATGCTCTATTCCTCAATGTAACTGGTCATAGGGGATAGGATCAGCTAGGGTCAGCTATACCCTATTTGCATTTGACTTCGATCTAGTAATCATGTTGGTCTCAGAAAACTTGGCATACTCTTACTTAGCAAGAGAGATTTGAAATCTAAAAGAGCGCTTCTATCATCAAAAAAAAAACTTTTTTTCCAGGGCGCAAGAAGTTAAAATGTGAATAATAATAAATAAATCCGCTAGGAAACTTCTCTATGTAGGAGTGTTCGGCAAGCCATCATTTTCCTGATATCTCCTTCGTGGGCCATACATAATTACGTGTGCAGAAGCACGAATTCATGTGTTTACTTTCCATTCGTAATCGTTCACCTTTCTCAACGGTTCCCTTCAAGGAACCGGGCTGAAGTCAAGTATCATGCCGAGATTGAAGAGAATGCCAGGACATGATGGACTTATGTATCCGGGTTTTGCTGCCGCAGACTTACACGCCATCACCCCTTCCGGAACAGCTTGTATCAACGCCGCACATGTATGTCAGCGTTCCATAGAGTAATAATTCCTTCGCAGGCGCGACATCTAAGAGGCCGTCGCTGAAAACATGCAGCAGGGGGTAGGTAGTTCTCCATCTTGAACCTGAATAGCCATCATTTCGTTTGGATTCCTAGGCTACGAGTGAGATATGCGCGTTATGAGATATGCACGCTGCCGATTCGTTCGATGGAAAGTGCTAGTGTTAACTTTATTCTTTATGTGTCGCTCTACTCCGTTTTCCGTGCCTCTGATTCGCGGGCTCTTTTGTTACATGTTTTATGGTATTCACGCATTCGATCACAGGGCACCTTTGACTCACTACAAAAACCACGTTCTTTCACGGAAAACTAAATTTGTCAATGTTCAATCAGGGCGTTGACCACAAGCGAAGGTGAAAAAATAGCAGACTACTACATATAGTCAACTCCAAATGTCCGTAGACAAGAGTTGGGACCGCGGCGCGGTTTCCCTCCGCGTCTCTGCCCTGCATGCCACGCTGAATCCGTGCAGCAGACAGCGAGAGACCCGCGCCGCGGCTCCAACTCTTGTCTACGGGCATTTGGAGTTGACTATACTATCCGTTTCAAAAATGAGAGCAATTCTATGTTTTGTCTGTAGCTAGACAATACACGTCAAATCTTGGAAATTGAGCGTTGCCAGTAACTGAAAACGTGCCAAAACATGTCTCGCCTCTAACAACTGGCGAGACCTACCTCATCTTGGAAGCGGCTTTAGCCGTCTGGAGAACACATGGGCTGTCCAACGCGCGCCGTTCTGTCAAATTCTCAAGACAGCAGCATTTTCAATATCACGAATGGATCGTACATGACTTTATAAAGAACGATAAAACGTATGTGCTGCGTACAACTGATACGTGTTAACCACAAACCAGAATAATCAAGATCTTTGATAGACAAGAGTTTTTCACTCCTATTTCCATAAAATGACGCCTCCACACTTCATTACACCAGGAAAACCTCTCTGAAACCTATGTGCGGCCTGACCATCACACAGAAGGCACGCTCAGGTGCGATTCGGCCCATCTCAATGACAGAACGGCGCGCGTTGGACAGTCCATTTGTTGTCCAGATGGCTAAAGCCCTTGGAAGCTTGCCAAATGGCAAGATTTGTGAAACAGACACTAGATGGAATACTCGGCTTCGCCCAGAAGTTTTGCTGCCCTCGGCTTTTCACACAGATGTAGATAATCCGCTTTTGTTGAAAATAGTGGACACGTCATTACCATAGTCCCATGGAGCGGGCAAGGGCACTCGTCGGAAAACCAAATTAACGATAATGTCGTTCAAAACGGATGTAATGTTCGTGTTCAGCGTATTGAGGAACCCCGGTAAACCTGTCCCTACGGACCCTTGCACGAATATGAAGAAAAAAATCTATAGAAACCAGAATAAATTATAAGAGAAAAAGAATAACTAAGCTCCGCTTCGCTCTTACCGGTAAATCGTTATTTTAGCGCAGAATGTTTGTCACATTCATGTTCGGCATATGGAGAAACTCTGGTAGGCTCTCGCCGGCCTCTAGGCAAAAACAGCGAAAAATCAATCGTATAATCGATTAACCAAATCGATAATCTCGGGTGAAAAACAGCCTATAACCTTCGCTGTCCTCTGAGCGGTCTACCACCAAGCATTTGGTCTGGATGGATTCACCCTCTGTGTTCAGAACATACAAACACTCCTAAATGACAGACCTGGCTCCGATCGAGTGTTTTGTTACCTTACGACCACACTTGTTTCCAGCGATGGGAGAACGCCACAGAATCCCTTTTGAAGGAGATAGATGCAGCACGCCAAAATAGTAGGAATGACACCAAATTCACATCAAAACCTAGTGAAGTAGGCTTAGAAATCAAGCGGACGTAATTGCGGACAATGTCAGATCATGGGCCCTGTGTATGCTACCAGACTATACATGTGTGAAGAAACTTCATTCAAAAACGCAAAGGGAACTAATCCGTTGGCGGGCTGTGGGTGGTCAAATCTATAGAGTGGGCGGCGAATTGACCCTAGCGGGTCAAAGTCTTCAATCGGAACTATTCGACAAGTTCTGCCCCAAAATCTCAAAATGAAAATTTTTCCCCAAACTTCGCCAGGGGAGTGGAGGGCGTTTCTGGGGTCTTGATCACGAATATCGTATCCATTTTGTACCGGAACCCCATTTTTGTAGGGCTGCGGTAGGTATACTGTAGATACGGTGTCTCCCAGAATGCTCTCAAATTTTGCATAGAGATGTTATTTGGGGTGCTGATCACGAATATCGTATTTATTTTGTGTACCGTAACCCCATTTTTATTGGTATACGATAGGCATACGGTATAAAATCCAGAGAAAATGCCAGTTTTAGAAAGAAAACGAGGGTGGCATGCAAAATAATGTTTATAATCTTGATTAGCGCCCAAAACAACCCCTCCACGCAAAATCTGAGAGAATTCTATGAGACACTGTATCTACAGTACACCTACCATAACCGTACAAAAAGGGGTTAAGGTACAAAATGGATACGATATTCGTGTTCAGCACCTCGGAAAACCCCCCTAGGCGAAGTTTGGGGAAAAAATTTCATTTTGAGGTTTTGGGGCAGAACTAGCCGAATAGTGCCTTCCAATCTATACAACATAAGAAGAAAAATACTGGGATCTCTGCACGCACTGCGAAGCTAGCTCGTCCAGACCACACCTCTTATGTCGCCTTAGGAACCTTCTCGCTACGGTGATTCCAACAAAAGCGACGAACAGTCTTACTTTTCGAAAGCTCAGACTATTGGGGCGGTCTGGTCCACCTGGAGTGGCCTCAGGCATTCACCAAATTGATGCATCATGTCATTGAGGCTCGGATTGCTAAAATCGGCGGGGTTGGGGTGTCATTCCAACTGCTGTTCGGCTGCTATTCGGTCGCTGTTGGATTGCTGTTAGGCCCTTATAGAACAAGTGAATATCAATCCTATAGCGACCAAATAACAGCCGAACAGCAATTAGAATGACACCCCAACCCCGCCCATCTTAGCAATCCGAGCCTCAATGACATGAGGGCCCAATTCGGCTGTCTGAGGCTGACCGTCGCAGGAAGAACATTGGGCTACGTCTTGCTCTCATGATCAATTGCAGCCCCCGTCACGTTACTGGGCAGAGCAAAGTGTGTACCACAAGCAGTGCTAGCTTCATAACGCGTTTTTCTATATCCTTTCGCATGTTTGAACCGTGTTTAATTTGTCTGTAAATTGATGCATCATGAAAACATTTGCTGACGTCGAAACAATGACACTCATTTATTCGAATAATTCAAAATTTTTGTTATTCGAAAATCCGAATCATTCGAAAAGTGCCAAAATCCGAACATTTAACAGAGAAAATTCGAATACCAATGTACATACATATAGTGCCCGTTATAGACTTGCCGGAGCAACGCAAATGGCCCGCCCCGGCACGCTTTTTTCGCGGGCTCCTACAGCTTCTGCGGATGCTGTCCCTAATAGCATTGTTTCAAAGGCAGCACCAGCCGAAATCCTCGACTCGTAGCTGTGGTGTGGATGGTGAAATAGGGAGTAAGCACATCACAAATATGAGAAGAACACAAGGAATGACGACCTACCTGCAGAGAAACAATAATCACTGTCGCGGCCACGCCAGCCTTTCAACGGCCCGACGCGCCAGTTAACGCTATCGCTGTGGGTGGTCTGGCGCAGTGGATGCGTGCAATGCGTACCATTCACAGGGTTTCGTCGCGGGACGCACGCACACCTCATGGCCGGATCACTCGTCCGCGCCTTCGACCCATGGTAAAAAGTTCCTTTACTTCTTGCATTTCTTGCTTCTTTCACGCAGTTTCATCCCTGCCTATGAGTTCATCGTCGCGAAAAACCCCGCAATTCGGGAAAATCGTCAACACAAAGAATTCCGCGGATGCTGCCTTTAATAAACAGCTTACATCTTGCAGATAGACCAGGTTTGCGGTCTATTACGATGTCAATCGAATGGCAGTTGTATAGTAGATGGAATGGAAATCAAGTGTCTACAACTGGATACAGCGGTATGTTTACATTTGGAACTAGATATCACAATATTGTAGCATATGCTATTCGTAAGTTTTGTGGTGAGAAAGGGCACAAATAATTTGGTGGAACACCTCAAAAACCACAGAGCCGAAATAATGCACAATTTGAGGGCGTCATGGACTGTGAAAAGTCTCTGAGTTTGCTCAACTCGCTGAAATTCTGATCACTTTGAGCGCGCTCGCCAATGGTGTAACTGTGCACAAATATGTAGCTGAAATAATAAAACACCCAAGTAAAGCCGGGAAAGTGGTTCGGCCTTTTTTACCAATAACGAACAATAATGGTCGCTTTAGATAATGACGTTGTCAAAAATGTTGGTATTGCTTGGAATCAGGAGGCTGGCGGAGTCTAATGAATAACACATTTGAGCGTGTCCTTGTCCGGTACCCTGAATGAGTGCGTAGTTGAATCAGATTCTTTATAATCCACTCCTAGAACATTCGAAGACTAAAATGTTCAAACAACCCATTTTTGAAAGAAACCAATTGAATGAATAATTTGACTAAATCAGTTTTTGGTGAAATAAAATGAATGAATTGTTCGAATACCAAGTACTGCCTGAACAGTTGAGTGCGTGGCGTTAAAACATCCAATTCGTTCAATGGCTTGAACATTTCCTCGAGTATATACACTTTCTTATCATCACCACCACCAGTCTTTCCGCGCTCACAGCCAGGAATTTTTTGAAAAAATTCTCTCGGAAAAGCGAGCAGTGGGTGCGAATTCTGGCCTTTTGTGTATGTGTTTGAATGATGGTCGGAAATTTTGTATAGCAAGGTGTGCTTCCGAAAAATGTATACATGTAACGAGGTTGAAAGTATTAGCAGTAGCAGCCGAAATGCTGTGTTAATAGACCAATGGAATACAGTGGCGGCCACATATTTAGCACGCTGCCAATTTTGGGCGATCAACTTATGAAAATATAAAATCTGTATCTCAGGTTTGGAATGAGCTATCAGGACAAGACTCGAGAATATGATAAGGCACAGCATTCTCCTTCTCGCCTCAACTTTGCTGCTCCGGGAAATGCTTCTGGATGGGATTGCACGCATTGAGAGCTAAAAATGCAGTGTTTTTGGAAATGTTTCAGTTTCTCTCCTGGATGACTTTATTGGATCTGGGTGAAATGTGATTTTATACTAGATGCAATTGCGTGTTTTGCTATAGTAGTTTCAATGAGCAGTTTCTCAGTTAAGGGGAGATCGAAAATAATCAACATGAGTGAAAAAATTGTGAAAAAAGGATTCGCGGCAATTCCAAGGATAAACCAGGCATTTCCAGCCGCGAATTTTTTCCCGATTTGTGTTGCTAACAGACAACCAGATACTAAAAGGAAAATCCCGAGGCTTGTTTCACTAGCAAGATTCATAAAAATGAAATTTTTGTCGAAATTGACAAGTTTGTTTCTGTCTTTGGCTCCAGCCGGTGCGTAGAGTCCGGTGAAAGCGTTTATAGGGAAATGTTGAAGGGAAACATGCTCAATCTGAATCACCACTTCATTTCCTTCCATAGCGAGATGTACGAATTTTACAGAGAATTCAGGAAAACTGACGAAATTGAACTTTTATTTTTTAATCCAGTTTGAACGGACTCTGTGCCCATGGTAAGCAACAGGAAGGAAGCCCTTATAGTGCCTCAACACATACTCGAACTTGGTTTTGATTGCTCATCATAAGGCTGAGAAATGCAAAAAAATTCTGTCGGCCAAAATCGTGGGTGTGCTAAATATGTGGCCGCCACTGTATATGTTGAAAACTCTCAAATACGAACGCCAAAAGGATAAAGTGATCAACGATCCTCAATCCACTCTTGGGAGTGCCACGAGTCCAACTTTAATGTAAGTTCGCACAGTAGATCGATGAGCAAGAGTTTCATTGAGTTACAAGGGCATGATTATGCAGGGTGACACAAAGTTTTTGGCCAAAGGTTCGCTGCGATTATTTCTTGTGCGTGTATGTAGGTAAATCCCAAGACATTGTATTCATGTTGACTACCTAACTGTTTCCAACATACATGTACAATTTCGTATTCCACAGCTGTATCTGAACCTTGTATGAGTTGCAAGCATGAAGCGGGGTGAATGTATAAAATCCCGCTAGTACATTCTTGGTAACGTCTCTTGCTAGAGCATCTTTCAATCGGGCCTTCAAATCACCAAATTTCTAGACAGTATTTGAGAGGATAGAAGCTCTTTACTATACATTGTTATTATATTCATTTATGTACGTTATGGACTCAGTCAATTCGAGCATCTGCTCATTGTCTTCTATTACATGCGAAATTTCAGAACCACTCATATCATGTGACGGTACATCTTGTCTGAACGAGGGCGTATGCCAGAACATTGCTGGAAAACTTCGTTGTTTTTGTCCAGAACCGTTTCATGGACAATTTTGTCAATGTGTGCATAGTTTCTTCATATATTTTTGAATTCGAACATGTACGGGAATAATTTAGTGAACTTCAGTGACATCCGAAGACTCGTCCTTTGAGTGGGCAGCTACAGAAATCGTTCTGCTGTTCATTATCGGGTTTTTAGTGGCGTGTGCCGTTGGAATGATATGTTGCAGGTAACACAGCAGAAGCACCTAGTACGACAGTGCTTGCATAAAACTTTCATAAGAAACTCATGAGCTCAAACAACTTTTTGCATGTGATTTGGGATCGTTAAAAACTTTTCAGGCTTGGAATAAGACTGATAAAAATCACTGAAATTGCTCTAGTGTGTGTATGTGTGTGTGGGTGTTGCTGTTATTGTTGTAGCTGTTGCTGTTGTTGTTGTTGATGACGATGTTGATCTGTTCTAGGCGAAGAAGGGAGGGTTATTTTTTGCAGCGAAGAGCAAACGCCGTACGGGAAAGCAGCCGCTCCTATGGAAATACACGGGGAGGACGTAATTTATTCTACAAGGGTTACCCAATTATTTCTCCTCCAGTATTGTAGTGCCCTTTTCCTTTTCGAATGCACAAAGGTTTACAGTCTTGTAGAGTCAGGACCTACTAGTTCTGTAGGAAGCTCTTACTTCAAAGCTGTTAGTCTCGACACACATTTTTGAAAGTGCTGACTGTTGTGAAATTTTTTGCTTAAAACTCCACAAATCCTTCAGGAATAGATTTGAGGTGTGAATGGTTCTAGAAGAGGAAAAAGTGCGCTCTGCAACAGTTTCTCGGGTTTCTCATAAAAACGGATCCTTGAAAATACGGGAGAAAAACTACGGCTACTCTACGCTCCCAATGGTAGCCAGTTTTTACCTAATTTGTTTGGAGTCATTTTTTATTGAGGCTAGTGATTGTATGTGAACTGGAAGGTAGCTGCAAACTCTGCAAACTAGTTTCAATATTGTGCTGTCGTGAAGCCTCATTTGGTTTTATCTTCTTTATCAGTGTTTGATGAGAGCTTCTGAGTTAGTATTTTATTCTATTCCAGTAAGCTTTCGGCGCTTAGCGCCTTCCTCAGACCGAGTACGATGGAAATTGAAACATTTGCTCCTCTTTCCATCGTACTCGGTCTGAGGAAGGCGCTATAAAATACTAACTCAGAAGCTCTCATCAAACACTGATAAAGAAGATCTGCAAACTAAATTTAAAAGTCTACAAAATGGCTTTTCGAATCCATGGATAGGCTTGGACATGGGCCAACTGTGATTTTTGAAATGTGAAGCTGGTTTTAAGAGTTTTAAGAGTAGAGCAACGTATTGGTTTTAAGGGCCGAGCAACGTTTGAAACAGCTTTGCTCTCTGCTTATATCAGAATTGACCTTGCATGGGTTTTACGTGATTGTCTCACTATCGGCATCAAGAACATATATAGCCTATAAAACACAAGCGCGTTCCGGAACCCTGCGGGCAGCTCATATCACATGCCTCCAAGGCGTGTTCGAGACCAAAAATATTCAAAAATATTAAATATAAAATTAAAACATAAAAAATAACCAAAAGTTCTCATGCCGACTCTCCTACCAATCATACTTCTATGACTTTGAGAGAAAGAAGAGACAGTAGATGTACATAGTTCAGCGTGGGAAGCAATGTTCTTCAGCGTTTTCGTGCGAAGCAAGGTTCCACTTAATTTCACAATAACACTGGTATGCGCTACAGTATTTCATTTGTTCCAAAGTGTATCAGATGACATACTTTCAATAGTAACAGGAATTGATCTTTTGTATAAAACACTCAGCTTTTTGAGAGAGTGCTGGTTTAATCACAATGTTTCTAACCAATCCGAGAATTTCTCGAATCTAATCCCTTCATCTATATTGTGCCTGATATGATCACGTATATCAGAAGAGGCACAAATATATCTGCCACCAAATGGCTTTCCTGCGCAGGGGCGAGGGAAATGGGAAAGAAATTTCGGGGAATAGCTGCGACCGCTTCTAAGCTGGCCCAACACTGTTTTCATCGGAGGCCTAAAATTTTTTTCACTGATTTTCTAGGAACATGCATGCAGAATCCCGCAGAGTAAAAACGCTGGGGAATTTTTTTTTCTGCTCGGGAGCGGGAGTATGAAATGGGAAGAATTTCCGGAAAATACATAGCTGCGACTATTTCCAAGCCAGTTTCCGACAGTTTTTCTCGCAACTACGCATTGAAATTTTCTTTACTTATTCTCATGGAGCATCGACATGCAGATTCCTTTGCAATTAAAATGCTGGGGAATTTTCCTGTGCACGGGAGAGAGAATGGTAATCAAAAACGTTCGGGACAATGCTGGAACGGAGTGGTAGCGAAAGGTGCTATATAATAACCGTCTACATTCCTGACGAAAGGTAGTTTATCTCCGACTCTTTATGTGTTAGGCTGTTGCGAAATCGATGTCGGATTTTCGAACACGTAATTTGGAGTAATACTTCGGAATGAGAAGTGTTGTTCCAACCAATATTATTATCAATATATTGATATATTTTGTACTTGTTCGAAAGCACAATCCTTCCTCTTTGTGCCCTTTCATTCCCATTCAGGTCTCCCACTTTTTTTTTGGCTTTTTCGAAGGTGAATCAAAATGTAGTCGTTCGATCAAACTTCTCTCAAACTGTGCTGTTTATTCGAACTCCAACGCGGCAGCTTGGAAGTGGAATAATGTCAACTTATTATTTATTTATTTATTTATTTATTTATTTTCAATACAAAGTGCCATGGGCACAATGCTACCCTTCAAAATGAAGGTAAAAAACAAAAGTGACAATTGCTAGGAAGATTTTTGGAAGCATCATTGTAATATGCAAGTATATATCATATCTGGATTGCAGGCCAAACGAGGCATTCATACGTATCGGGCCTTAGTTGCTCCCACTAACAGAGCGGTTGGATAATACAATACAATTATGTGGAACAGAAAGCTAAACAAAGCCTTAGTACAATGTTGGTCCAAGCGATTTACTTTTGGAGATATGTGTCTCAGAGCTAAGGACTAAAATCCCATGACATCAGTGGCATTCTGAAAGCACTGATGGAAGCTATCAGCAGAAGATATTTCCGATCTCTCAAACACGGCCTTTGCTATTTTTGACGACGTGGGAGGAATGAGCTTGGTGGAAGTACTCGGCAACTGGATTCGCCACAATTCATCTACTCGCATTGCACAACAGCTCGTAACCACACTTTGAACTCCAGACGTTCTAGAAAATTCAGCATAAAGGTGGCGAAGATGTGTTGTCTCGAACAAGTATCAGGTTGTTGCGAAATTAATTGTCGAAATAGACAGCCCAGTTCAACATGCTGTAGCTCTGTTCGAACTCAACTTTATTTATCAAAATATAATCCATCAGATTCTACACATCTCTGCCAACGATCCGGTAATTCATTTATACCTTTACAATAGAAACTGAGATCACAAGATTTTAAAAACTCTAGGAAGGCAATTCCAATATGCTCCAAATCAGGAAGCTGCTGCTGACGCAGGTTTGCTTCGAGAGCCCGGAAAAAGTGATAGTCGGTGGGGGAGGGGTCTAGAGAGTAAGGTGGGTGAAGGAGAACCGCGATGCCTAACTGCGTCAATTTTTGCCGGGTGAGTTTTGAAGTGTGAGGCCAAGCGTTATCCTGGAGGAGGAGAGGCCCACTTCTGTTCACCACTGCCGGCCACATTTGTCGCAACTTTTCATAGATCAGGTCCAAGTCACAACAGTAATACTCTGATGTAACAGCCTGACCAGGTTGCAGAAGGCTGTAATGAATAACACCCTTACAACACCACCAAACTGTCAGCATAACCTTTCTAGGGTGAAGATCTGGTTCAGGGAAGCTTGGAGGGGTAGAGAACTTGTCTACCCATACATAACCACGTTTCTTATTATCAAATGGGAGCCATTTTCCATCTACAGTTATTAAACGGTCAAGAAATGGCTCGTTTTTCTGGCGAACGAGGAGGTTAGAACAGATCTCGTAGCGGGTGGATTG
>JARK01000284.1:62187-80905 GCA_000688135.1 Ancylostoma ceylanicum | reverse complement strand
CAGAGAAAGAAAAGGCAGTGCGATGAGGGAGGAGGCGCAAAGCGGCGACTGAGCCGTTGTTAAGGGCCGGCTCCCGCACCCTTCATTTTTCAAGGGAGCAACGCAGTACGTCTTTCCAGAGCAAATAACGAGTGGTGTAGGTGTAATGCCATGACTGATCGCTCATATGTACTCCTCACCGATATAATAAAGTTTGTAGTAAGGGAGTTATAAGGGAAAAGTAGCCGTTTTTGCCAGTTTTCAACATTTACAAAAGGGAGAAGGATGGTGTGGGTGAATTATACGGTATTCGGCACCAGGAGGTAGGAGGTAGTATGCTGATATTGCTCAGACTCTCCCATATTTGAATTAATGGCAATTTGAGTGTAATTTTTGTTGAAATTGGTTCCGAATTTTTCACGTCCAGGCAATGACTCATCGCTCCGCCGCCGTCAGCTCAGATGGACGGGTATAACTGAGCTTGCTTAAATAGATAAACACAACCGGCCCTGCTACGTTTTTCCAACGAGTTCAGTGTGATTTTGCTGAGTTGAAGGTTGCCGCTATCGTCATTCAGATGGACTAATTGCCCACCAAGCGAGGCCAGCGACGCTAATTGATATGATTACGAGTTATTGCTTTGATGTTCGACCCAGATCACTCCACTATTGTGTCTGCTGCGATAGCTGTTCGATTTTTGCGTTCTTCTCAGTGCGTAATGTCATCAAAGTTCTTTTCCCTTCTCTGCCCCGGCAGATTTTTGACTGCACATCCTGATCTTGTCATGGAATCAACTGAATCTACAGCAAGTTGCACGCTACGAACAATTTTATGATCACACTTTATTTCCAGAAAATGACGTCCTTTCATTGCTTAAACTTGAAAAGACCATCCCCCCGGTCGATGACCCCCTTCACTTTTGGCACCACTGACAAGCCTCAGACCCCTTCACTTCGAAGACCCCCGGCTCTCCCCTATCGCACCTATGCTCCCGCCCACTTTCTGCGTCCGCCACTGCTGTCAACTACTCTGAACTTTCGTACTTTCGTATGCGCCCACCGTTATCCCAAGGTTGATATTCGGCATGTCAACCATGGGCAAATGGGGCCACCCTGGGCTACTAGTGGGCCCTCCGTGGGCTAACCTGGGTGCTTCTGAGGACAAACCAGATAATTTCTGGTGACTTGAGGGTCTTTTCTACTTGAACATGTCCGGGTACCTTCGTCGGACCCTGCGCAGGCGCCCATGTGCCCGCTCAAAAGCCTGCGCAGGCTCCGGCGAAGGCACTGTTTGTGACCACACATCATACTGTATGTCCACACATCATACTGTATGTGTTATTAGATTCATCTGAGAAAAGCCAAGACGTCTGTCGTTGTGAAAGCCAAGAATTGTTGTTTGGAAGATAAGAAAGAGCTGTAGCGCCCCACGAAGCCCATATCCCATCCTACATACTTCTTCTGCTGTTCGTTATCGGGCTGTTTTTCCACAGACGGATATTCTTATGGGTATTTCTTCTCGTGAATGTTATTAGTTGTTCTCTCACTTTCGTGATTGTTGCCTGTCACTGTGGGGACTATGTATGGTTAGTGTTGCTATTGATGTAATCATGCACACACTGTTTATATCTTGAAAACATAAAGAATGCGATCTGTACACTTGTCCGCATTTTATATGTAGGCGAGGCAAGGAAGTGTGAAACCAAGTTGTCGACAAGCTTTTGGGAAAGCAAGTTTCATATGCGATCAGAAACTTGCTTTCCAAAAGCTTGTCGACAAGTTGTTTTTGGGGTTCTGAGTATATTTGTGGGTGGAGCGCGCCACCTCATTTTGCTTCCTGGTACATCGGGTTACCCCCGCATCTGATTCGGAATCTGTGATATCAGGGTTGGATGTCATTCGAAGACAGCATTCACGCTCAGAAACGACCTTAATTTTTCCATGTGATTCTACTCTGGAGGGTTCACTTGTGCCAATATAAGAGGAAAAATCATCTAGAAGGGCTAAGTTCTCGAGGAATACTAACAAGGGAAAGGCACGAACATCAGCTGCGATTCCGAAACGGAACATATATAGTAGGAAGGCTTGTCTTAAACGATGTTACAGATTTTACTTGGATTCTGCTAAATGGTTAATACAAGCTTAAAATTCCACGTCGATAATTTCCTACCGCACTGACATACACCGCCTTCAATGACGGTGATGCAGCTGGACGGCAGAGTGGGCAGTGACGCAGACTCATAGGCAGAGGCTCGAGGGTTTGAATCCCGTCTTCATGTTTTGTTTTGCAAACTTCCACTCCTAACCTTTAACGGAATTCGGAGCTGTTCAGAACGTAAATGAGCAATCTCTGCGAGCGCCTCTTTGGAAATAGTAGACAAATGCTCTATACTGGGTATTAATGTGGTGTCGCTGGTAAGACAGAATATTCTAACATACGATATAACCTAATCGGTAACTTTCTCATTCTTTAACGCTGAAGTGTCCGACTGCTCACGCGTGGTTGCGCTTTTGCTGGCCAAATTTGTTCAGGGTGATGTCATCACCAACACAACTCACCGGGAGCGCAAGATGGCGGAGGCCTCTGGAAAGGATCTACTCGATGCGGCTTGCTGTGACTTAACGATAGAAGACAAGGAAGGTCTTGAAGAGGGCAATGCCGAGAAAATGGACGTTGACTGGGACATAGACTTTGAGAACATCGAAACTCGCATTTCACCTTCGAACACCCCGTTCATCGAATTCGTTCGGGGGGCAAGCCCATACCTATTGAACAGGTATTTTGGAGTAATTTTCTTTTCAGAAGAATACCTAATTCCAAGTGGGCATCGAGTATAAATATAAAAGTATGAATTGCCCTTTGAAAGCACAGTGACGCGGTGTTGCGTCGAACCACTCGATTTGGCCTGACATGTAGATCTGGTTGCAATCATGAAATGAAAAAGTAACCTGTCTCTCCACGGAGACGTGATATTAGCTGGTTCGAAGGAAGACAGGGTGTTTCCGGGGTTCTAGAATGGTAAGGAGGATGAAGATCTCAGACGCGGATGCAATTGTAATCTTACCGGGTCCATCATGACAACATCTCCACCCAGAGTATGAAACACAAACTTTTTTGTGACTTTGGGATGAGGAACAGATGTCACAATGAATGAAAAATATTATGCGAGCCCAACAAATGTTGAGGACTCTTTTTCATGATATTGGTTAATTCTAGGAAGTTGTTCAGGGAGATTTGCATATGTGATTATCCAATTTGTTAACTAGTTCCATCAATGAGGAACAACCAACCGCTAACGAGTTCGAGAATAATGTACAACGGTTGTTCATCCACAGCAACACCATAGATGCGCACGACATTTCTATGCTGCAAATACAAAGCATTGAATTGTTTTCATACATGTAATTTTGCTCTCACCCTAAAATTCCTCATCAATCGTGCTTCTTTCATCATTTCTTTTATTTTCGCTTTTCCAATATCACTACATCCCTTCGTCTGTAAGATACACAGTATTACTACCAGATTGCTGCAATAAAGCAGGGGCATATGCATGCCATGTAGCATCCCAAAATAATGCTTCCAATGCTTTAAAGCTAGTAACTGGACCATAAATAAGGAGAGTCATCTAAGTTCACGATCACATCTAGTCAGATAGCTTAGGAAGTGCGTGTGGAACTCCGCCTACAATTGCAGGTGCGTAGGATGCCGCTGATCAGCTAGTTCGGTCTAATTTCCACTTTTTAATGCAAACTTCGTGCCTCTTTGGTGTAACTGCTTGCATTTTGATTCTTCTTATTCATGTGACTCACTTCATACGAAGAACCCCTTCTCATTATTCCCTCTAACCTTTCAGTTGGCACACCGCACCCCTCTCTTTTATCTACTCAATCTAGCCCTTACAACCTGATCCGTCACAACAGACAAAAAGTCTGGTTTTATTTATAACCATTTTGTAACATCGCGGGAGAACAAAGCAACATGCAGTTCTGTGGGACACCCGGAAACTTTCAGAGTCATCCTTGTTCGAAAAAACAACCACTCGTGAAAGATACCAAATTGTGCTGCAAGGATATTGTCCGCTGTTTATCAGACCAGTCCGGGTGTGGGTCATGATGAGACAAAAAGGGGCGCGCTGACTTCTTGCCTCGCAGTAAATGTCCACTTTGCCGCCTTGCACCAGCGGCAGAGAATGCCCTGTAGCATTCCTTGCCGCAGCTCGCAATGCGAGATCGCAAACTGACGCCAGGAAAAGACGGGAAGGGACCCATACTCGACCAACTCTGTTGAGGACTGGGATACAATCTTAACAGAATCGGAATAATTTGGCACAGAGCATTTCCGACAAAAACCATATTTGATGGTTTTGCATATATTTTGTGGCGCTGTTGAAAATGTATTAGTGCTGAAGTTCTAAATGGAAATACACGTCTACTTTTTCGTTTCAGGCAAGTGTTAAGGAATGCCAAGGCCCAACAGTTTAAAATCATTTCAGCATTTCGTTCTCCGTTCACCAGTGTACACTGCTTAGAAGTCTGCATTCTTTGATATCCCAGTAGATTGAGAAGACCGAGGTAATTTATGAAATCGTAATAAAAGTCATCGTCAGTCAACTTGTTCCATGTCAGGGTTCGCAGCTTTTCAGAGAATTATTCAATACCAGCTAAGAAAGAGAAAGGCTGGTTTCAAGAAAGAGAACTGGCTCTGCAAATGTGGGCAGTGCAGCCAGACTCCAGATCTGGATATTCATGACCAGATAGTGATGTTATCCTCATGACAGTATGGATATGGAAGGAACATTCTGGTTGCACGGATCGGTTGTATGCCAGGCTACCACGATAGATCTCTGCACACAACGTTTGAGCCATGTAGAGCAGCCACTTTGTCATCATAGTGTCTAGACAACAATTGAAAAATCATCCATGATGACGTCTAGAAACACTTCGCGGAAAAAAAAACCCCAGAAGAAAACCGAGGGTGAAAATGGAAAGCTCCATCCAATCCACCGCGTAGTGAAGAGTTAGCAGAATTATATCGGCACTTCGTTCTTCAATGAAGCTTTTCCTGGTGGGGAATATGTCTAGGGTTGTGCAAAAATTCAAGTTCGGATGAGCCACATATATGAGGACATTGTTCCTTGATATCTGGTGACAGAGCTCTCCCTCTCTCCGAGGAAGATGCAGAGAGATAGCTGATGCTATTCGCGACGTAGCTTGTATTGAGACATTGCAATTTCCTTTTTAGAACAACTTTTATTTTACGCTAATATGCTCATTCCTAATTTTCCATACTGATATTATGGGCGCCCCCTTAACAACTTTAACTCTGGGGTGTGTGGGTCCGCAAAGATATTTGCCTCCTGCTACATGTGTCCATGTTATTGGCGTTCAAGTAGCAAGCGCATTATTTTGAGACACTCCATAGATATCTGTATTTAGATACTTATTAACGAAAACTCACAACTTTAATAGCAACATCAACTACTCTGCCCGATTTTAATTTTAACGTTCCTGCTCGAACTTCGCCGAACGCCCCTTCTCCTAGTAACTTTCCTTGTTGCACGTCTTGGTGTGTGTACTCCCAAGGTTGTTGTTTAATCGGATATTTGAGAAGAAAAGATATCTGTGTAAAGATTTTGCTATGATAGTTGAGGTTTTGCAGAAGCTGCTTACCTTATTAAGCTTTCCGGGAGTTTGTCGGTAGTGTTTGATTAGTTGTGGAATTGTCTCGAAAAGTCGCGCTACTTCTACCAAATATTTTCCATTTTTTCTTCTAACGATCACATTCTTAAGCTGAAGTTTGTTATGTGATTCTGAGAAAGGCAAACAAAAATGCGAAGTATGACATATTGTCATGTCCCCAAGATCAGCTACACCTAAGTTTCACGTAACATTGCTCAACAATTAAACTAGCTCATAATCGTTGCCAATATCCAATAAAAACGTCATCAGTGTCAGTACATTTATTAGTTTGTCAAGTGTAAAAAGCCAAATTTTCCTATGCAAACAGTTTGATAGCCTTCTCATTTTTCTTCTTTTGTGAACGGATATACTACTTTTTAGCAGATCACTTTTTCGATTTCCAGCTAACCTTCGAGTTTCTGTTAGTCGCAAATTTTGTGGAACCATGCCAAGGCTAGGGAAAGATATGCCCTAAAACCATACCAAGGCTCTTATCGTTTTCAAAAATGAGGTATGCCGCGCTGACCGCAATTTCCCAGCAACTTCTGGTTTATGAGACCGTTCCATCTCCGCCGGAAGCTGCGGCACTTCAAGTGAACCGAGCCGTATAAAAAGCACTCAGCTCCGAATGGTATTGATCACTTGCACAAGGGACGGGACGGTAGGTCCCTCTCTCCCCATTTTCTGTCCCCTTGACGTAACGGTAGAATCACTCTCTCCAGTTTCACTCCAAAACAAGCAACAGGTGCTTTAACATTTTGATATATCATCCCATTTTCTTCAAATGATCCAATATTTCATTCACAACTCCTTTCACCGTCTGAACCTCTTCTTACCATGCACTATTTTCAATTTTCGATATGATTTTGAAAATGGCCTCAACCATTTCGAAGTTACTTGCTTAGTGTGGGCTTCTTAGTTGTTGGAGTGAGACAGCTACCATTTAGTTGGCAAGGCTACGCCGGAGATACAAGGGTACATTTTGGTTGCTTGTTCTACATTATGTTTAGATACCACTCGAACTTGCTCATCACGTGTGCGGGTACGACACGTACCATTAGAAGCAGAGGACCACCTCGTTTCTCACTTAGACGATATCAGCATATCCTTGACCTCCTCGCCACGCTGATTCCAACAACGTACAGCTTAAGTGACAGAAGTGACAAAAACCATGTTTTTGGTAGGGTCAAAATGCCCGCTTTTTGGAGCAGGGGCGGATCCGCTCCAAAAAGCGGGTACTTGGTGCTGGCTGCCCGCCACGGCAGCAACGTCGGCTGAACACGTCCTGTCTTGTCCGATCGATGAGATCAACGGTGATACACGTCTTTGCACGTAAATTTGTTTCAGCAAACTGGTACAAACCCCGTCACGGAAAACGGGGTTTAGAGACCATACTGGGACATTTCAAGTACACTGCCGGAATCAGCGCATCGAGGAGGTTCGGAATATGTTAATAACTCGAAAACGATATGAGGTGGCCCTCTGCCTCTAAGCGCTAGAGAACTGCGGCCACGTTGAGGCTTTAAGAAGTGGAGTGATGTTCAAGGAGAACGAGATGGAACTATGAAACTTAAAGAAACTAGCTTCTCAACATGATTTTTCAATGAAACGGATGTCAGCAAATGTGACTACTTTTTTGCAATAGTTAATAGCTTCGGAACCGAATTCATTTCAACAAATTTATTGCAATATCTTCTACAACGAAGCGCAAAATCGCATAGACTTAGAAAGATTTAGTCTCCAGTTGGGCAAGTTATTCCAAACGTTAGCTGATGGCTTCAGATAGCATAGACCGTTAAGAACAAATAGCTACTACTAATCAACTGAGACTAACTCACCTTCCCACGAACCTTCTTTTCATATCCTTTTTTGCCTTGTGCTTCGTCTTCCTTTTCATCAATCGGCTTATCTGGGTTAGATAAACGAGATACTTCATTGGGTGCACATTCGCAAACGACCGACAAAATTATCTCTCGCTTTCCCTTCTGATGAGGATCGTTGTCAACCTAAAGGTACAACTTGAAATATATGTGCCTAGTCTGGCCGTCCGGCTAACGCCGGGCTTCCAAAGTTCTCGTGATGATCGCTTCGGTATACGCAAAATCGCGTGCAAAAAAAAACTATCCACGAAATGTTGCTGCAACGCCCATCATACACTACATATGCAGCATTTTTCACTCTAATTGTACAGCGCTCTCAGAAAACGACCCAATTTTCAATGTTTGCTCACTTTTGGAACCGAATATCACCGGTCCTCCTCACGGCATTTCGCACACTCACACATACACGCAAGCCTACACAGCAAGCACTTTATACCATTCCGGCCGTCCAGCTGTCGCCGGACTTCCAGACTTCTATTGATGCTTGCTTCGTTCACACACTACACATTCAATGCAAAGAAAGATGTTGATGGGTTCAGTGAACTTTCTCGGAGGCATACGAACCTATATCCTCCCACGTAGCGTAAACGCCGTCCGGAAGAGCTCTGGAACCGTTAGCCGTGAGTTTCTCCAGTTCTTCGGCAAAACAACATCCTTTAGTTGGTGGTGATTGCCGTGAATAATTGAATGTAACGAATTCAGTGGAAATGCTCACTTAAAATCGCTTGTTTAACAAACTGTTTTTGTATTAGGTTGTTGCAAAATCGATGTCGGATTTCGCCAAGTTGAGTTTGAATTATCGTAACTAGGCAAAAACTGAACCTTTTCTGCCACTTTAGTACTCATTTGAATCAGCACATCTTCGCCATTTTTCCGCTGAGTTTTCGTTCCACTAGGCGAGAAGCCAAGCTCTCAGGACCCAGGAAAAGCGGCGAGATCGTTTTGGGCTAACGTATTTTTGGGGCTTATCCTTCCTCTCAGGGATGAGTCCCACCGCTTGAATTTGTGGTCATCGGTAGTGGGACAGTCCGCTGAATCAGGCCTACACGGAAGAGTCTTGATCTCTGCCTGCATCTAATTCCAGAGCGTCTTGAGTGAAAAGTGTGGTCTCGAGCCACTGTAAAATACTGGAGGATAATCGTATTGGATCCACTTGTTCAGCTTTTCCATCATGGTCCTTCCTCCGATGGCCCCAGAAATAATGGAATAATGAACCTCAAGGCCATCTTCGAGATACTGAACAAGTCTCCTGGTGATAGCTTCCAGCAGTGCTTTCAAAACGGCGTTGACGTCATCGAATTTTAGTCCATAACTCTGAGGCACGTGTCTCCAATACTAAATGACTTGAGCCAACACTGGGCTACCTCTTTGTTCAGCATTCCCTCCTGCATAGGTTGGCAATATTTCCTTCCCAGGACACTCTCTTGCTATCGAGATTGAATTCACGAAACAGTTTGGGACGAATTTTAGCGAACGAGTACATTTTGATTCAAGCCCGAAAACCACAACAAAAGTAGGCAGATCTGAACAAAAATGGATATGCAGAAAGAGAAAGAAATGGGCCATAGAACAAGTACAAAATGTATGGTGGAAGCAGCATTTCTCTTTTCAAAACATCACTCCAAATTCGTGGTTCAAAAATCCGACATCGATTTTGCAACAACCTAATAATTCAAGTGACAAGGATCTACCTGTACAACTTGACGGAAAGGAAGAGGTGGTCAATTCAAACACAAATGAAAATGAAAAACGAAAATAGGGAAGGGAATAATGTTCGTGTAGGCATCTGAGAGAAAAGAAGTGATGTAGCATAGGGAGCCGCATCGAAGCGGCTTCCATTTATTTGGCGATGAAAGACGTGACGCAAGAAGTGGCTCGCCCACGGGCCACTTCTCGCTGTGGAAGTCGCGTTGGGGCTGCCGCGGCGAAGGTTACCCCACACCGTTCTACTGCGCGAGTGGCTGAGTGAGCTCTCAAAACGCCGCGAAGGGCTGGAGCGGGCAAAATCTCAGGTCAAGAAGAGAAACAAAAATTGAGATACCTCTATACTCTCCGGTGCCTAGAAGAGGATCGGCTGGTCGTGGAGATGAGCGGCGTGCGGGAGATCTTGAATGACGTGGTGGTTCTTGATAGTGGAGTTCAGCTTCCTTCAGATCCGATTTCTCTTTCAATCGATTCTTCTTGGTCGAGTAAGTGATATTTTTCCTCTATCATCTGGCCAATGTTGTGTGACTGACGTGGAGAGTAATCGCACTTTCTTCTCTTTCGTCTCCAGTCGCTCTGGTTTTCTAGTTGAGTGTCTTCTCGTCATCTCGACACTCTCCTTCCTCGAGATCGTATTCCTCCTGCTCCATTAGCGATCCGCTCTCTGAGACAGAGTAGAACTCTCACAGTTCTCCCAGACGAGACTTGCTTACTTGAATTCTTGTGAGAAAGTCTGGAAGGGTCCCCAAGACATCGAGTTTCTGCTCTCGAGGGCGAGATTTTCAGGGCTCTCTCGCTGGATGGTGGTGTGACATTCTGGATCTTTCAATCAAGCTCATCTGTGCAGATGGTTATTGCTATCTTAGCTGCCTCTACCGATTCCTGAACCAGTCGTCCGATATAGGCGTCATTCGGTCTAAACTTGAAACTTGAGAGGACTATAAACTCGTGATGTTGCTTCGTAGATTTTTCCAGGTATTTTGTTCGTTTGTCGACGTCTCGGAGCATTGTATCGTGGTCTGTCATGGTCTTATTCTCTTTTTTCTAATGTTTTTCCATTTGCTCGTGAACGTGCTCAAATACAGAGGATCCTCCTTTGCAGAAGACCTTACACAGGTCGTAGGTCGCACTTCCCTTGTCGTGGTCGACGTTTAGAGACAGACAAAGTTTATGGCTTTCTGAGGTTTCTTTTCCTTTTATCATCCAATGAAGTTGATTTTATCGGTGAGTTAGTCTCATGCGATTGGAAGAGATCGACCGACGCTGTTGCTTCGGTGGACGACATGGTGGACGATGTGGTTGGGTGATGGACACGCCTTTCTTCTTGCTTACATACGGTGTTTGAGTTCTTGCTGTGTTTGGGTTGGCGGAGCACAGATGGACATGTA
The DNA here is from genome assembly GCA_000688135.1 of Ancylostoma ceylanicum. Classification (NCBI taxonomy): domain Eukaryota; kingdom Metazoa; phylum Nematoda; class Chromadorea; order Rhabditida; family Ancylostomatidae; genus Ancylostoma; species Ancylostoma ceylanicum. The sequence continues at coordinate 70,276 of JARK01000284.1, read as the reverse complement.
GATAACGATCCGAAGCTTGCATACTATTGATCGAGAGCGTGCTTTTCTCTTTTTCTTTGACTTCCAGACTATTGCCGCGCGATTTCTTCGTCGGCTTGCCGTAGAAGAAGAGGAACCCTTCGTGAAAAAATTTGGATTAAAGGCCGATTGAACGCTGGTGTAAGAAGGAAGATAGGAAAGAATGTGTAATTGGCAGTTACACCTGTTTGGTATGGCCGTTTTTCGTGGATTGATTTTTCCATTGTAGGTATGACTTGCAACATGATGGTGTCCAAGCGATCATGATGAATATAATTTTGATGAGGAGAAGCCTGGCCTCAACTAGTCCCCCGGTACCGGGCACGGATGGAGCAGAGGCAAAGCAGCGGACTGGTAAACAATCGAGGAGCAATCATAGTTAATATTAATCGGCATTTTATGTGTGTATGTGTTTTTGTGTGTGTGTCACAAAATTCGTTCATCTTGTTTTGAAGGATCAGTCGGGCGGCTGTCGTACACCAATCATATCTCCAAGCTGTTCACCGTGCCTCAATGGGTCCAGCGATGTGATAAGGGTGCGCCGGCGTCATAGTGACGCCGACTCAATGTGACAAGCGTGCAACTGTGTGCAAACGCGGAGAAACACCAGAAGATGGTGGCGAAGAAACGCCAAAAGACGGGAAAGACGGGACCGCCGCTGTGATAAGGGTACGCCTGCGCCCAAAGTAGGGAAGACCGGGTTCACCGCTGTGACAAGGGCGCGCTGACGCCCAAAGTGGAGGGAGCCGGGTCTGCCGCTATGATAAGGGCGTGCCGGCGCCCAAATTGGGGGAAGACGGGTACGAGACAAAAGTGGGAAGAGACGGGTCCGATAAGCGTGGGTCGGCGCCCTAAGTGGGGAGATGCTTTGAAGCGGGTTCCACGGTGTGAAAGGGTGTGCCAGGATCCAGAGGTGTGGAATCGCTTGGAAAAATGCAGGAGTGCACACATACGGGTCCAATCCTACGCAAATATCCATTGCGGCTTTCATGGTTTTTTTACCCCCTGCACCTAATGGCTCATCATCCCCTTCCCCACTCTCTGTCCTTTCCATTCGAGTCTGAATGAGCCACCTCCTTCATTCTGTGTTTATGCAGCAGTAGACTCTCATCACTTAAAGGCAGTGTGTCAGCTCGTCACAGTCACGCATCATCTGAACATATTCGGGCTGCTAAGCACATAAATGTACTTTAAATTCCGAAAAGACGTCGAAAACCCCGAAAAATACGGGATTCTTTGGCCGAGAAATTCAAAATTCTCGGCCAGTTGTACCAGCGGTTTCATTCCGCAATGGAAGCTTACTGAGGTACGGTATTGTTTTCCAACACGGAGATACTTGTTCTGTCTATACTCAGACAATTCCAGGGGCAAATCCCGTTCCATCCGCGGGCCAATCCTCGACGAAAGGTTTGAACGAGGGAGCATTGCGGGCAAATTGCGGGCGGAACCGCACATGATGCGGCCCAAACGGGCAATCGGGCCAATAGCAGGCTGAATGCAGCATGAATCGGGCTGATGCACGACCGTCGGGGTTCAGCCCGCAATATGAAGAGTATCGGGCATCGGGCCGCTTTTCACGGCCACTGACCGCCGAATGAAATCTTCAAAGAGCGGCCTGAACGTCGACATATTTTGGCTTAAGGGTGGGATGGGCAGAGGACGAGAAGATCAGAACAATCCTGCGCTAAATTATACATGCTTCTGGAAGAAAACCACTTCGGTACACCACCCTAACACGCCGGCCTACTTCCTGCATTCGTCACTGTTGTGCACATAAGTATACCCCTTTCGTGGCTCTTTCTAACCAAGGTACCGTGTATCCGAAACGACGGGGCCGCTGACGCAGCCGCAGATTCAGAGGCGGCGCGGCTGTGACGTGGGCGATTTGACAGCACAGAACATACGTCACAGTCGCGCCGCCTCCGGATCCCCGACCGCGTCGGCGGTCCCGTCGTTTCGGAGAAGCGGTAGATCCGATGCGCTCCACAAACAGCAGCGTACTATTTCATCAATACTTGTCCGTACCCAATCTCGTACCCACCGTAGTCACTCAGTGCATCGAAGAACCTGGATTTAAGGAGCTTACGGCTTCGGCGTAGTGGCATCGCGTCTTACGTCTTGACCGCCTCCAGTATTTTGGAGCAGGCGATGACATCACCTGTGAGCCAGCCGATCAACGTACGTAGCCTTCTGGCCGGTTAGGTTGGAAGTGTTGATTGGTGAAAGTAAAGTGCGCGTCGATGGCGGTGACGCACCCACGGCCTCGACAAGGACGCCGCGCAACTGCGCCGCACGTGGCGAAATCGATGTCGTTAGCCGACGGAGTGCTATTTCTAGGCGTTTTTCTTTCCAATTTGGTAATCTTTTCACTTTTTTCATGTTCCATAACAAGAAGTAGCATAATGGCAGCAAACGACATCGATTCCGGTGTGCGCGGCACGGTTGCGCGGCGGGCTTGTCAACTTCTTTAGTGGGTCACCGCCATCGACGCTCACTGTAGATGATAATGAATAAAGGGGTCATTGGAGCGGAAGAGCCCAGCAGCACGGATGGCCGAGTGGATAAAGCAGCGGACTCTCAATCAATCGTGATAATGGCCAGGTTGGTTTGAATCCCCTCGATGGTAGAAGGAAGCTAACACTGCGAAAGGATGCAAGAACCTTGCAAAAAGTGACTTTTTCCAATTTCTGATGAGAAATTACACGTTTGTGTTGTGGCAGAGCAGGATCAGCGATCACCTGGTTTGGGCGGATAGGGCTCAAACCCCCATGAGTTGCGGCCTCATTGCGGCCTAAACGCGGATGCTTTTCGGGCTGATAGGGATGAAAGCTCCCAAAATTGCGGCTCTATAGCGGCCTGAACCCCGATAATTATCGGGCGGAAAGGACCGAACGCTCGTTCCGACCCTCGCCCCCCGCTCGTTCCGAACGGTATTTGCCGGGGTTTCGCCCCCGGAATTGTCTGAGTAATAGCTGCTGCTCAGAAGTTCATTTTGATATACTCAATTTCACGCCGCTTCCTCCTTGTTTGCGGTCAGGGAAACTCGTCCATGTCAAGATCACATTTTGCCTTAAAAGTTGGGTTTTTGACCGTTTTTTCGTGTTTCAAGTACATCGTTGGAATCAGCGCGTCGAGAAGAATCGGATTCCGTTGACATGTTGTTATCCAAAACGAGATGATACACTGCCTTTAGAGGCAGCACCCACGGAAATTTTCGTGTCCGAGATTTTGATCGTTTTGAATACTCAGCAATGGTGCCAACAATTCTGCGAAAGTTGCATCGTCGTAAGCATCAGCATTCTCAAGATAAAGTAAGATTGAGTTTGTGCTGGCGATCAATTAGGATGAGTTATAGTATGATATGAATGGATGTTTCTGTTTACAATCACTTTCTTCCATCTACTTATTACTAATTGGCAATTCTTGTGTGTGAGTATGTGAGTCTGTACACGAGAACCAGCCAACAAAAACGGAAAATACCTACATTCAGCGCGTCGAGTTATGTACGAAAAGGTTGCAAATTTCAATTTTTACCTCGATTTACAAGTGCTTCGGGCCACTTTTGTCATAATCAGACATGTTAAGTCCTTCAAGTAACCGAAATTTGTTTACACTCCAGTTCTAATGAGTGATACTGGCCTGTGATCACTAGAGCGTATAAAAGGGAAGAGGAGAGCACGAAGAAAGAGGATGGGCCTGGCGGACGAAGAATGGTAAGGATGAGGGTTGCGCCGGCACGAGCGCTGGGAAAATGAGAGGAGACGGGAGACTGTTATGGAAGCGATGCGCAAGCGTTCAGTAGTAGGGGAACGCCGCTGAACGGGTCCACGACTGCGTGAATGGTGCGTCGACGCTCAGTAAGAGAGAATATATGTATACACGAATGCGAGGCAAGCGAAGCGAGCCTAAAAGAAGCCTGAGCGTCCGGCGTTAGCCGGACGCTCAGGCTTCTGTTAGCCGGACAATCAGGCTGGTTATGATAAACTTGCTTTCATTTCCATCTCACTCCGATTTTAAGCCCGTGCAACTCGGCTATTTGCAAACGGGCTGAAGACTTGGCGACAAGGCCCGTCATTCTAGTAGTATTTGTCAAAGTTGAACACTGCGTATTTCTTCAATGTTAATCCTAGGAATTCAATAAAATCTGTTAAAGCAGAACTTCCGTGGATGTGGATGCTGCCTTTAACTACCACAACAGCCAGCTAAACATAGACCATTCCAAGTGACCATTTGCGCTGAATCGATTACAACCAAATGCTCACAGCTTCAAGTGCCTACCAAAGGGCGTCACTTTGTGGAGATGAGAGAAGGCCTGGCGGATTTGAGGGAATTTCAGAAGAGCGTTGAAACTATTTGAGAGGGACATAGGTATCCCGCAAGAGGTTCCAAGGGTTTTCTTTGCCTTCACTGTGAAGTATGCGAGCGAAGCGAGCATTAGTAGAAGTCTGGAAGTCCGGCTTCAGCCGGACAGCCAGAATGGTGGTAAACGAGTTAGAAATCTTCAGGCGATGGAGGGAGTAGTTTTACTCGAAAACCCCCATTTTGGAACATGCGGAGGAGGGAACCGGGATTTGCGGAGGGCTAAATCAGGAATTGCGGTCTGTAACAGACCGGATCCAATGATCACGTCCTCCGGATGACCCACGCATGTGTGCGATACTTTGTCTGAGTAGATGATCGCTTCGGAGTGGCATCATTTTGGATCTTCTCATTCAACCGTTCAAGCCTGCAGTCAGTGGTCGGGTGAAGGACTACTGTGGTGGATCCAGTATGAGAGAGAATGATAAAACGGGCAGCCTGGCAAACTGGTCTGAACATCTAATGCCCCGGTCACCGCATCGTGCACACCCTGGATGAATTGCACTCATGTCAATCGAGTCTGCACCATCCACGTTCGGGGTACAACAAAAATACTGCGAATCGAGGACAAGCGGTATTGAAGCTGTGTAGAGGCGATGATTTACTCAGGAAATGCACTAATGTATTTGCTCTCCTTTTTCGGAAATTCGACACACTCATGCTGGATTGCGCTGAATGCGAGCTTACATAATTTCCTATCTACCGAAAGACGTGTTAAAAATTAAAGCTCACCTCGCTAACACGTATAAGGAACTCTCCAACATACTTTAGGAGACAAAACAAATCTTCCCGAGGAAGGAATCCGTGATAGAACTCATACTCTTTCAGAATCTAAACTACTTCGAAATTGACCCTACTGTAAAATAATCTTCAAAACAATATTCTTCAATGAAAGACATAATGCTCATGGCATACTCGACAGCGACACCGTCGCTACTCAGACATTCGCTCGGGAGTCCCGCCTGACAAAATGATGACTCCCGCTCGAGGGTGAGCGGGAGTCATCGAAAACAGGTAGTTTTTCTCCCGCAACATCCAGATTTTGTTTCGCAAGCTCCAGCGGGAGACCGGATTTTGTCCCGAGGATGATACCAGTATCATGGTGCGGGAGACCGGATTTTGTCCCGAAACCGAAAAACGAAAGAAAACAAAAATGCACGGTGACCGCAACGCGAATGCGGTTCGTGGGCCAACGCCGGCTGCTACCAGCGGATTTCGCATCCGCGTCACGGCAGAGCGTGACGGTCACCCACGCATCTCGCCTGGTCTTCACACTGGGCCACGGTCTTAAAGGCATCACCCACGGAAAATTCGGTTTCCGAGATTGTAGCGCAAAATTACATTTTTGAGCATGAGGAGTATTGCTGAAGTCCCCAATCCAACCAAAACTCATGCAAAAAAGGTTTTTGGGTGATTCAATCTTGGTAGGTTAGAGCATGGCGGTCGAGTTGCACCTATGGGGTCGAACAAAAAAGTCGATAACGCAACCATCATTGCCACCTTTTTTCTTAGCGCTATCGGATATTTGGCTGGTAAAGCAGTTTTTTGAAAAAGAAAGAGCACAAAGAGAAAGAATATGGGATGTTCATAATAAAAACATGACTAGGGAAAAGAACAAAACCATACGGTAGTTTTTGAAGCTAAATAATTTAGATACGCGCAATATTTGAAAAATTGGATGTCCTGAGTGAGAAAAAGGGTTTGTAGAGACCAATAATAGGTGGGAAGGCAGTAAATATTGGAAAGTTGAGGATCAAAATGAAATTGTGGTCGAAATGAGGTAAGAAAACGTTAATATAAAATAATATAAAAGACTCCCAGCTGCAATCACTGCTCAATCAGCTGATAGTTGCCATTTTTCGCGCTCCAAGAATGATTTTGGAGCGCGGTATTAGCATGAAAACTCGTAAAACTTACTGCCTACTGATCCTGTTGATCCAGGTTTTACCTGTCATTACTCATTATTGGGAAAGTTCTAACTGGTACTCTTATTGCAAAATTGACCCCACAATCGATTGGATCATGAGGGGATCAAAATCTAAGAGGCGAAGATTTCCGTGGGTGCTGCCTTTAACCGGGCCTCAGTAGGCCAGACGAGTCCCGTAGGACTCCACTCTCCGCTGAAGCGGAGAGTAGACTGAAGCCTACCTGCAGAGTAAGGCCCTTATATACCCCTCATTTGATAAGGGTTACCACGTGGCAATAGCAAACCCGCACCATTCTCCGGTTAATCCCGCAACAAAACCAAGATGATGTCTCCCGCCGGAGCTCTTAATTTTGTCCCGAAAGTGATAAGAAAGCTTTCTGTCAGGCGGGGCTCCCGAGCGAATGTCTGAGTATGAATAAAATGAATGAAAGTGATGATAACAAAGTGTTACAAGTTTTCATGTCTTATCACACTATTTCCGTTGGATAGCGTGTTGGTGTGGAATCAGTTGCACGAGAACTTCTTGAGGTGAACGGTCGCAGCAACAGCATCGTTATAAGGGCAATTTATACCAGATGCGTGCGACTGACGCGCGTGCGACTATATGATGAAGAATAGGGGCCAGTGGCATCGCAGTCGCATAGCAGTCGCACGCGTTTGCGGCCCCACAATGGCCGCGCTTTCTTTTCATTGAGAATTTCATGCCGCGTTGACCGGTCTTCACCGAAAATCTTTCGCAAATGCATGCGTGCGCCTAATAGTCGCACGCAAGTCGCATCTGGTATAAATTGTCCTATAGCTTTATTTATAGTACGTCCGAGTCCGATTCGGTTGGATAACAAATGATACGTATCAGTCTTCATCGTAGTCCGATCAACAAGGATCGATACGTATTATTTGTTATCCGACGGGATCGGACTCCGATGTGTTATAAATTCAGCTTAAAGGCAGTGTATCAGCTCGTGACAACTCCACATCATCTGAACATATTCAGGCTGCTGAGCACATAGATGTACTTCAAATTCTAAAAAGACGTCGAAAACCCCGAAAAATACGGGATCCTTTGGCCGAGAATTTCAAAATTCTCGGCCGGTTGTACGAGAGGCTTCATTCCGCAATGGAAGTTTACTGAGGGTACGGCGTTGTTTTCCAACACGGAGATACTTGTTCTGTGTATAATAGCTGCTGCTGGGAAGTTTATTCCGATAAAAATTCTCAATTTCTCGCCGCTCCCTCCTTGTTAGCGGTCAGGGAAACTCGTCCATGTCAAGATCACATTTTGCCTCAAAAGTAGGGTTTTTTGACAGTCTTTTCGGATTTCAAGTGCATCATTGGAACCAGCGCGTCGAGAAGAATCGCATTCGATTGATATCTCGATACCCAAAACGACCTGATACACTGCCTTTAAGGGCAAGTTATACGAGATTAGGCGCACGTATTTATTTGCGAAAGATCTTCTATGAATACAGGTCAGCGAGGCACGAAATTCTCAATGAAAGGAACGCGCGGTCGTCGCGAGGCCGTAAACGCGTGCGACTGAGCTGCGACTGCGATGCGATTAGGNAATGGCAGCAAACGACATCGATTCCGACGCGCGCGGCGCGGTTGCGCGGCGTTCTTGTAAACTCCGTTAATGGGTCACCGCCATTGACGCTCACTGTAGATGACAATGAATAAAGGGGTCACTGGAGTGAAAGAGGCCAGGAGCACGGATGGCCGAGTGGATAAAGCAGCGGACTCTCAATCAATCGAGATAATGGCCAGGTTGGTTCGAATCCCGTCGTT
>JARK01000284.1:25877-47209 GCA_000688135.1 Ancylostoma ceylanicum | reverse complement strand
AGGACCGACTGTTGTGTTTACCACAGTTGGAATGAATGAGATAAGCCCAGACACTATACAAATGAAGAGATGGGTAGGATCTCTTTATGTCGAAGAGGAGGAGCCAGGAAGGCGAAGAAGCACACGGATGAGGGGTGGCGCTGTAGGGCTGAGCCGGCGCCCAGAAGGGGTGATAATGCTATGCAAAGGGTACATTTTTGCGGCAACGGTGCGCCGGCGTCCAAAAGCGGGGATCGACCTGGAGACGAGTCTAGCGATGTGATAAGGGTGCGTTGGCTTCAAAAAGTGGGGAAACGCTCAGAGACGGGTCCAACGGTGTGATAAGGGTGCGCCGGCGTCCAAAAGCGGGGACATACTTGGAGACGGGTGTTACGGTGTGATAGGCATGCGCCGGCGTCCAAAAGTGGGGAAACTCTCAGGAACGGGTCCAACGGTGCGATAAGGGTGCGCCGGCGTCCAAAAGTGGGGAAACGCTCAGAGACGGGTCTAACGGCGTGATAAGGTTGCTCCAGCGTCCAAAAGTGGCAGAAAACCTGGGAATTGGTCCAACGGTGGGGTGAGAGACGCCGGCTTCTGAAAATGGGGAATCGCTTCGCAACGATTCTACACATGGAAAGACGTCGTTCTCCTGTCGCACAGCTGTGGAAAGGACGCCTCGGAGCCAGAAAGCTCGAAGGTGCAAAAAACGAGAGTTTTGATTAATGAGGAATGGCCGGTGTGGTGTGAGAGAGATGCTCTTTGAAGGCAACGCGAGCGAAGCGAGCACGAAAAGAAGCCTGAGCGTCCGGCGTCAGCCGGACGATCAGGCTGGTATTTGTTATTATGAAGATGTTTTTTTATCATGTTCGCCCATAGTTCTCTCCACTGTACATCTTTAACAAGTATGTCCTACCTTCTTCACCTGTATTAATTAATATTATTTGCCTATGCGGTACCCCTCACTATTGATTGAGTTCACATACATATCTGAGCATGTGAATCAATTGATACGTCGAAGGAGAACCTTACGCACACATTCACTTGTTGCATACATGCATGTTTATCAGAAAAAAAGCATAATTAATTGTTAGTTATTTTGTTTATTACATTAGTTAATATGAACAGTTACTTAATACTATGGAGTTTCATGCTACCTAGTTAATAATTGATGTTGCAGTTATTAAATTGTTAATCTCTACTTATTTACAAGTGAACATTTGTTAATAGTTAAAGGCAGCACCCGCGGAAATCCTCGACTCGGAGCTGATGTGCGTGTGGTGAAGTACAAACTCACCACATCATAAATGTGAAATGAACACAACAATACTGGCTTACCTGCAGAGTAAACCGAACTGACGTCCTGAACCCCGCCTGGCCGTGTTCACGCCTGTACGAGTTTTCCCCAGCTCGAAGCGCCGGCTAGAGCTATTGCGGCACATGGCGTAGAGCAGTATATGTAGTGTAGTGTATGAAGTACACACCATCCACAGGATTTCGTGGCGTTACGCGCGTATACCCTCAGCGGAAAACTCGTCCGCGCTGTGAACGCATGGAAAACAGCGCCTTCATTTCCCGTATTACGGCGTGTTTCACGCTGTTTCATCATTGCCTATGAGTTCATCGTCTCTGATAACCTCAAAATTCAGCGAAATCTCAAACACAAAAATTTCCGCGGGTGCTGCCTTCAAATCACAGATGAGTATTTCCTAGAAGTTGTTCACAAGTAAACGTTCGCTAATAATTCTTTACAGGTATACTAATACTTTACAGGTAAACTTTACTATTACTTATTCAAAAAATAAATAGCTCCATATATATTCTATTGTGCATATCTATGCCTTACTCTTATGAATACAATCCTTAGAAATCTGACGCCTAGAAGTCCTAAAATAGATTTCTACGTACTATAACAAGTATACTATTAACTATTAAAAAACAACAAGACATGAGGGAGATCATGCAAATTCATTGCATGCATCCAATTGCTGCTGCATTGCATTATCGGGGATAGGAACTATCCGCTTGCGCTTCGCAGGCTGCTCTTGTTTCCATGAGTAAGAGGACTGGGAAATAATTCATGAACATCAACTTGTGGTAAGCTGAAAAGAGAACGACTGTAGAACTTGCTCGTCGTCCATGAGCAAGTTCTACAGTCGTTCTCTTTTCAGCTTGTTTTGTCGCAAGACCTGCCATTATCTTGCGAGCTTATTATCTTACCTTCATCAAACGATGGGCTCGCTCCATTTCTTCAGGAAGCCTATCGCTGGGCTTTTTCAACGCTTCAAAAGCGCATGCGCGAGTGGCGGCATAACATTAGAAAATGTCCATTATGTTGTAAAGCAAGGATATGGAACTGATTCCTGATCTGCAACTATTTCCATCTTCTGTATCATGTCTCTGCAGTTGTCACGCAGATCTGTCGATCGATGTCTACGAGCTACTTCGACGTCATCGTCAATTTCATCTATGGTAAATTCCATTATCTCCTCTTCGTCGCTGCAGTACTTCAGTACTGATGGCTGAACGTGTATGACTGGGGATTGTGAGATCACCGTCTCCTCGTCAAAGTCTGATGTTCGTCGGCCTACAAGTATGCATCAACGGAAGTACATCGCACAGAGGGACTGCACCAAATACCTGATGGTGCATACAAGAGGGCTGCGTGGACGTGGCCGCACCTGATACCGCTTCTCACGTCCTTTGCACAATCGCATGCAAATGCACACGGGCAGGCCCTGCACTCTTTTCTGCGGCAGTGGTTGTTTAACTACATTTTATGCGCTATTATCAGGGTAGTTTATCACAACACTTCCTTCTATATCTTTGCCTTTGCATCGCAAGAGCACTAGTGCTCATGAATGTGGGAGACTTTATCACGGTCCTTCACATCACGCCGTTCAGCACCACCAACAACAATGCGTTGCTGCCATCCCTTATACTTCTTCTCGGTCAACGCGTGTGCGTTGTGATGCTGTTGCAGACTGTATCGGCTTTCTTCCACTCCCCTTCCATCTGAATGCCACCGACACTTATAGTGCACCGAAAGCATGTGAACCAAGAAATTTTCCTCCTACCATAACCTCTTTTCTTCATCTGTCTTCACAATGAGACCAGTAAGCAGCTGAATAAGGCCTCTCCTCCCAAGATGTCGTGCTTCGAGGTTTTATGAAACCTCTCGAAGAGCATAGAAGTGCTGACACAAGACCCTACTCGTCCGGGAGCTGCCCATTGATCCACTCTGTGGCTCCTATGAGACACAATTTCGAATATTCTCCAGAGACACTGCGCAGAAAACGCTTCCGAGAGTCTTGCCACGATTTTTCCATGTGCGCCGCCATATTATCTTCGCCTTGTTTGCTAATAAATTCCAAGATCGATGTATACTTCGTCATGAAAGCGTCCCTATCACGAAGCAGGCATATCTCCAGCATTTCCTGCACGAACGGCTCCAGAGGATCGCTCTAAACTTTCATTTAATCCGTGAAATATCAATAATATCATTAAAGGCAGCACCCACGGAAATTTTTGTGTTGGAGATTTCGCCGAATTCCAAGGTTTTCAGGGACGATTAACTCATAGGCAGTGATCGAACAGCGTGAAACACGCCGGAAGACGAGAAATGAAGGCACTGTTTCCCATGCGTCCACAGCGAGGACGAGTTTTCCGCTGAGAGTATACGCGCGTATCGTCACAATTTCTTGTGGATCGTGTACATTCCATACCCTACACTGAGCAATATTCCTTATACAACATGATACATTAGGCTAGACCACTCGTAGCTTGCCAAGTCAATAGCGTTAACTGGAGTGGCGGACACCAAATGGCCATCGGCTCTGTGTCCACGGCAGTATCTCCACTGATAGGCCGCTTTTTTCTGTGTTCAAGTTACCATTGTGATTCTCTGGCAGCCGGTCACACGGAGAACGACTCACCTCGAAAGTAAGGATTTCCGTGGGTGCTGCCTTTAAAGTGGACTCATAAAAACACAAAGCTCTCATTGACGAAATGAAATAGACTCACAATCACCTCCTCGTTGCACAAGGAACAGGAAATAGTTCTTCGTAATGAATATTCCCTGTGCTTGTTGCGTATATGCCTTGTAAACCGTCAATAGTTGCGAGAGTGTTCGTAGTAGACAATAATTTTCCGCTTGCCGCAACTCTTTGATGCCTTCTTTGATGCTTTGAAATCCTCGGTATGCTGCAGACCTTATCTTGTGTATCCGTGGACATTGGAGAGGTATTTAGACAACTCCGTCCCTTTCTCCATGCAACAGGAAGGGCACTCATTCTGGTTATTGCTGCAGTTGTGACAGTTCCGATCCTAGTGTCATTAATGTGACGATAACGACGCAATCATAAAAGTGTGAATGATGAATGGGTTCTAGAAATCATGCTGTTTATGAATATGCATGCAAAAACCAAAAGGTAAAAACAACTGCGTAAGGTCCTTCTTCGAAGTATCAATTGATTCTCATGCTCATATATGTACAGGGTGTGCGCGAATTATTGGCGCGCTGTTTTCGAGCCCACTCAGGTAGGATTGGGCAAATTCACAAATCCTGCTGCAGTGTTTTGGTATAAACCAATTTTATCGTAGAAAATAGCTGGTTCCCCGAATGGTCCATTTCTTTGCTCACACAGGCTTCAGGGCCGGTAGTAAAGTACTCTATGACGTGATGTCGAGATGCCGCCATGTTGTGAGGTACTCTCGACATGTCGGCATCCCTGCTCCCAACATGCCGGCACCTACGGTGGCATCTCAATAGAAAATGAGGTATTTAGCATAGATCCCGACACGTCAGGAGCTGAGGTGCCGACATAGCGTCGCATTCATTTCGAAGTAGAGTGCTTGAAAATTGGTTGGCTCTCTATGCCTTGAAGCTTGAAGAAGTCTCGCTTACAAGCATTTACGCCAGGTCCCGTAGTATGCAGAACATCCAAGAGCGCAGTGAAGTGGAGATGATGATCGATTAGGGTAGGTAGTGGTAAGGCGGGGAGGGAAGGTAAACCGAATTTACTTTTAGGTAAGTAATGCAGGCACTCCGTACTGTCTTCGAACTACCCTTATTGAACCGCCTATTGGATATTTTAGACTTGACATTAGGAGAACAAGCAAATATGCTCTCAAAGCTGTGAGTTTCAAATTCTGTTGATCAATCCCATGAAATATCTTGTTTGCAGCAAGTGCGGGCTGCAGAGAGGTCTTCCGCGCCACAAACCAAGCCTACTCTTCAGAAATTAGGATTTGTAAGGAGGTGTCGGCGCTGGTCATACCCTCGACCATGACGAGGCCTCTGTGTCGGCACCCTCTCGCCACTGCATGATCTCTCATCATTTTCTGATCTGCTGCCATGATCTGAGGTCGTGCCGGGAGCAATCGAGCTCACGGCTGCCCTGAGGTCATTGCTGCCAACAAACTTAACTCCGACGTGAAGGCACATGGTTAAGAATAGAAAGTTGCTGACATCATTTTCAAAATATGCCGGCAGCTACCTCACGTCACGACAGCAGCAGATGGCTGCCAACATTTGGGACTTTACTACCGTCCCAGGAAACTTCCCGGTCAAATCGCGACAATACCTTTCCGTTTTGTAACGATCTCGTCCGTTCCGCTTTTGATCCTGGATAATCAGACAGAAGTACTCTAATACTTCTATATTACTATTCTATTGTGCCAACCAGGCTTGTTAGGTGGACAGATTCATTAATTTATCGCCTGACGTTTCGACTTGATCGTCGTCTTCGGAGGCCTAAAAGTGGTTTCTAGTTCTTATCTGTGTTCTAGACTGCTAAACGTCTCATCCTACTCTGCTAAGTCTCAACCTTCTCTCAAACTTGCTACCTAGAAAAGCATCCAGGACAAAAAATAAACGCACTCTGGATCCACCGTTATTGCGGAACAGTCCGCACCAATCTTGACTGTCGTTGCGGACAAGTGAGAAATGCCACACTGTCCGTGTTTGGTGCTATCTACAGTCTATAGCTCGCATAACGATACGAACGGCAGAAAGTCACTTGTTATCGATAAGCACTCATTCTTGTTGTTCATTTCTAGATTCTTTACAGTAATCCAGAACGCTTCGAGCACTTTTCTCGCCGAGATCTCAGCCTCACATGTCAAGATCGTCGATTTGACATCAAAGTCATTCCCACAATGCGCTACGTTCCTGTGTCTGCCAAGCGGTGATATTAGACTACTTCGCCTCTTGCTCGCTAAATGCTCCTTTACGAGTACGTTGAGCGCTCTCCCTGTTCCCCCTATATACAGCGCGTGACAATCCAAGCATTCAATTTGATATATAACCTCTACTTTTGCGCAATCCCCTTCCTTTCCGTGCGGGCATACTATGCAGTGCTCTGATACACATTGTCTATTGTAGAGCCGATTTCGGACCAATTGCTTTTTAATGTTGTCATTGGGTATGCTCACCAAGACAACATCACTTTGCAGTTCAGCTCGAAAAATCCATTTTTGAAAAGCCGCGCTAACTTCATTTGCTCAGACACTCGCGTCGGCCGAGCGGCGCGCGAATACCGGCCGAGCGGCCACCGGAAATCCGGCCCGGCCGGTATTAGATGCACCGCAGGGCCGGAGATCGCCCGCCGCTCGGCCGGAGGTCGCGCGCCGTTCGGCCAGAAGGCTTCGATTCACGTTAGCGTTGTTGGATCTCTATTCGGGATTCGTTCTTAGTCATAGTACCTGTATGAGAACCAAAACCACCCATGCAAGAAATTTTTTAAAAGGTCTGCTTTCGACATCATCGGGTTCCGCCTCCTTTTATTTGCCGGTATCCGAACCTACCCCACCATCGTTCTTCATTCATTGATAGTCCACTGCGTAACCGACTCGACCATCCGTGCTGTTATGCAGGGACTCTACCACTCTAGTAATAGCTTCATTCTCTATGAGCTCTTCATTTTACCGGTTTGCTGGGCCACATACTGTGCTTGTGAAAACCTAGCGTGCCTGGTCTGGGGTTCACCTTGGGGTGTGTAACTCTGACCAGTTCACTGTGAGCATGTAAGGGTTTACAACGTGTGCTTGAGTCTTGATTCGTATGCTAACGCGTATGGAGTTAATAGCTTCTTGATCTGTGGATTTGAGCCTAATGGGTGTCTACACCATATGGAGATGATGCTAATATCTTTGGAACAGAGATGAACTCGGAGCGCTACAGATGTTCCAAACTTGCCCACACTGTGATGAATACTTGCCCATGCCATAAATTCACTACGTGGGTAAGTTTGCTATTCCATCCATGTTCGCAACATGGATCTACCACACGTCCAAGTGAAAATGGAGGGGTATTCATCGGATGGCGGATGGTCCTCTCAGCACTGCGTTATCCCATACACTTTGTACGACGTCTTCACACAACTAGGCGCCGGTACACACTTCCTCTCCCATATTTACAATGCCGCTGGGTGATGTTTTATTCAGTTCCGTTCACCAACGTACCCCTGACATATCAGCGGATCCGTTTTGAGAGCTAGCCCTCACTATCCGGTACCACAATGCTAGGCAAGCACCACTGGACTCATTACTGGTGGTGTGGTTCGCACCCTTTGGCGTAACTGTACATTGCAATCTTCAGTAGTCCCTTCCCGCAGCTACTACTCTGATGTTAAATGGCAATACATTTGGCAAGACAATGTGTTTGGCAAGACAGTTTACGGGATAAAATTTTGTTTGGCAATACATTTTACGGGAGAATGAGTGAAGAGCCTATTTGGCGATACAAATGGCAAGACAGTGTTTGGCAAGACAGTTTACGGGTGTTTGGCGATACAAAAGGCAAGGTTTGTGTGGCGATACATTTTACGGGTGTTTGGCGATACAAATGGCAAGAGAATGTGTTTGGCGATACATTTTACGGGTGTTTGGCGAAAAAAATGGCAAGATAGTGTGTTTGGCAAGACAGTTTACGGGACTTCTTGTTTGGCAATACATTTTACGGGACTTCTTGTTTGGCGATACATTTTACGGGTTAATATGTTCATTTCATTCTTAGCGGGTGATTCAATCATCATCGGTGTCGGCTCGGATGGCGCAGTTGGTAAGGCAGCGGACTCCCATTCTCAGAACCACGGTACGGTTCCCGGTGTTATCAGAATTTTTGCGCATTCAAGCTTGTTTGGCGATACAAAAGGCGAGGTTTGTTTGGCAAGACAGTTTACGGGACTCCCTGATTGGCAAGACAGTTTACGGGGTTTGTTTGGCGATACATTTTACGGGGTTTGTTTGGCGATACATTTTACGGGGTTTGTTTGGCAAGACAGTTTACGGGACTTCGTGTTTGGCAATACATTTGACGGGGTTCGTTTGCCTGGCTAGTTTGCAAGCTCGTCTGCGAGGTTGCCAAACAAACCTCGCCAAATGTATTGCCATTCAACATCAGAGCAAGACCGGGTGATACGGAGGATGAGAGCAATGAGTGATGAAGGAAGAGGCAGCGAGACACGCGCATTCAGCTTAAGGCACACTTTCCACGCATGAACGAATGCTTGAACGCGCTCAAGTCTAAACTCGGTGTGAAAAACTGAGTGAAAGCTGAGCAACGCATCACACTTCATCAAACACGCACTCGAAAAAGGCTACGAAAAGGAAAGCCGATTGCGTGCGACCGCTGCAGAAAAAACCAAACGATGAAAAAACAAAAAAGGCAACAATTGTAACGGAAACAAAGTATAACTGCCGCGCAATAGACTTGCCGATTATGTCGCACTTCTGGTGGCGAAAGAGGCGCTGGCGGTGGAGGTAGTGGTGGTAATGGCGGATGTGGTCGTTGTCACTACAGCATTCTTTCTGAGAGACGCATACAGGCTGAAGTTGCCATCGGACGACAGGTCTGTCGGCTCCTCCAACTGGGGTTTTACACAGCAACGCTTCTTAAAACAGAAAAGCACACGGCAACGCTTCTTAAAACTGAACAGCCATGGGGAAGTCATTGCGGGAAAAGTGGAGTAGGTGAATCCACTGGCTCTGGTGCCAGTCGCTCCGCGTCCATGCGGTACTACCGAATGTCCGCCCCTGAAAACAGTACCTTGTTTTGTTCCGAAGAAAAGAGGCTAATGTAAAAAAGACACTCACAGGGCCTTGGTAAAGGAAACTCTGCACTTCCAAGTCCAGTACAGGAGGAGGGCGATGTCGGCGGCTTACGGAGTACTTCGCGATTGCTCGAGAGGCGGTGGAGGGGCTGGCAACACTGAATGCGACGACGATGCGATATCGGACGTTGATGGAGCGTATGGCGTGACGACACCATGTGCTGGCGTGGCAGCAGGCAGTGTTGTGTTTGGCTGGATACGTGTCCTGGGATGCTGAGGCGTGACCCTACAAATTTTGGCTGTTGTAATTCGGTAGGAAGAGTTCCTGGCTCGCTGCCGGAGAATCGCGCCACTATGTCGATGCTACAACTTTGTTCTCAATTATGAATAGAACCTTCATCACAACTCTCCAACTCACTTTCTCCCTCTGCTTGTCCTGGGAGCGGCAGTTCCTACAAAACGCAATGATGAGGTGCTAACGTAGCACAGTAACCAGTCAGACATTAACCGCGTTCGATGGCTGCAGTCTAGTACAGTTTGGCTGATATTCGTCATCTTCTCTTAGTTCAGGAGCAGATGTGGAAGAGTACGAGTGGTATTCATCGGACATGTTGAAGTAATAATACCAAAAGAATTTAGGCGCTAGTACTACTTAACACTATTGGGGTAAACCCATGTTCTTTCTTCTTTAAACCTGGGCATTTTATATTGATCTTCTACATTACTATTCTATTGTGCCAACCAGGCTTGTTAGGTGGACAGATTTATTAATTTATCGCCTGATGTTTCGACTTGATCGTCGCCTTCGGAGGCCTAAAAGTGGTTTCTAGTTCTTATCTGTGTTCTAGACCGCCAAACGTCTCATCCTACTCTGCTAGGTCTCAAATCTCTCTCAAACTTGCTACTTAGAAAAGCATCCAGGACAAAAGATAAACGCACTCTGGATCCACCGTTATTGCGGAACAGTCCGCACCAATCTTGACTGTCGTTGCGGACAAGTGAGAAATGCCACACTGTCCGTGTTTGGTGCTATCTACAGTCTATAGCTCGCATAACGATACAAACGGCAAAAAATCACTTATTATAAAAAAAAACACTTGTTCTTGTTGTTCATTTCCGGATTCTTTACAGTAATCCAAACGCCTCGAGCGTTTTCCTGGCCGAGATCTCAGCTTCACATGTCAAGATCGTGCATTTGACATTGGAGTCATTTCCATCATGAGCTTCGTTGCTGTGCCTGCCAAGCGGTGATATTAAACTTCTTCGCCGTTTACTCTCCAAGTGCTGCCTAACGCGTACGTTGAGCGTTATCCCTGTTTCCCCTACATACACCGCGTTACAAAGTAAGCCCTCAATCTGACATATTACGCCTATCTTTGCGCAATCACCTTTCTTTCCGTGCGAATATACTATGCACTGCTCTGATACACATTGCCTGTCGTAGAGCCGATTCCGAACTAGCTGTTCATTAATGTTGTATTGGGTATGCTCACCAAGACACTCTACAGTTCAGCTCGGAAAATGCATTTTTGGATAATTTTTAACGGCGATAACGGCGCGCGGATAATTTTTGTGATTAGAGGTACTATTAATAATACTCTGATGTTGAATGGCAATACATTTGGCGAGGTTTGTTTGGCAACCTCGCAGACGAGCTTGCAAACTAGCCAGGCAAACTAACCCCGTCAAATGTATTGCCAAACACGAGGTCCCGTAAAATGTATCGCCAAACAAACCCCGGAAAATGTATCGCCAATTAAACCCCGCAAAATGTATCGCCAAACAAGAAGTCCCGTAAAATGTATTGCCAAACAAGAAGTCCCGTAAACTGTCTTGCCAAACACACTGTCTTGCCATTTGTATCGCAAAACATCCGTAAACTGTCTTGCCAAACACATTGTCTTGCCATCTGTATCGCCAAACACCCGTAAAATGTATCGCCAAACAAACCTCGCCTTTTGTATCGCCAAACAAGCTTGAATGCGCAAAAATTCTGATAACACCGGGAACCGTACCGTGGTTCTGAGAATGGGAGTCCGCTGCCTTACCAACTGCGCCATCCGAGCCGACACCGATGATGATTGAATCACCCGCTAAGAATGAAATGAACATATTAACCCGTAAAATGTATCGCCAAACAAGAAGTCCCGTAAAATGTATTGCCAAACAAGAAGTCCCGTAAACTGTCTTGCCAAACACACTATCTTGCCATTTTTTTCGCCAAACACCCGTAAAATGTATCGCCAAACACATTCTCTTGCCATTTATATCGCCAAACACCCGTAAACTGTCTTGCCACACAAACCTTGCCATTTGTATCGCCAAACACCCGTAAAATGTATCGCCAAACACATTGTCTTGCCATTTGTATCGCCAAACAGGCTCTTCACTCATTCTCCCGTAAAATGTATTGCCAAACAAAATTTTATCCCGTAAACTGTCTTGCCAAACACATTGTCTTGCCAAATGTATTGCCATTTAACATCAGAGTAGTAGCTGCGGGAAGGGACTACTGAAGATTGCAATGTACAGTTACGCCAAAGGGTGCGAACCACACCACCAGTAATGAGTCCAGTGGTGCTTGCCTAGCATTGTGGTACCGGATAGTGAGGGCTAGCTCTCAAAACGGATCCGCTGATATGTCAGGGGTACGTTGGTGAACGGAACTGAATAAAACATCACCCAGCGGCATTGTAAATATGGGAGAGGAAGTGTGTACCGGCGCCTAGTTGTGTGAAGACGTCGTACAAAGTGTATGGGATAACGCAGTGCTGAGAGGACCATCCGCCATCCGATGAATACCCCTCCATTTTCACTTGGACATGTGGTAGATCCATGTTGCGAACATGGATGGAATAGCAAACTTACCCACGTAGTGAATTTATGGCATGGGCAAGTATTCATCACAGTGTGGGCAAGTTTGGAACATCTGTAGCGCTCCGAGTTCATCTCTGTTCCAAAGATATTAGCATCATCTCCATATGGTGTAGACACCCATTAGGCTCAAATCCACAGATCAAGAAGCTATTAACTCCATACGCGTTAGCATACGAATCAAGACTCAAGCACACGTTGTAAACCCTTACATGCTCACAGTGAACTGGTCAGAGTTACACACCCCAAGGTGAACCCCAGACCAGGCACGCTAGGTTTTCACAAGCACAGTATGTGGCCCAGCAAACCGGTAAAATGAAGAGCTCATAGAGAATGAAGCTATTACTAGAGTGGTAGAGTCCCTGCATAACAGCACGGATGGTCGAGTCGGTTACGCAGTGGACTATCAATGAATGAAGAACGATGGTGGGGTAGGTTCGGATACCGGCAAATAAAAGGAGGCGGAACCCGATGATGTCGAAAGCAGACCTTTTAAAAAATTTCTTGCATGGGTGGTTTTGGTTCTCATACAGGTNATTGCCAAGCAAAATTTTCTCCCGTAAACTGTCTTGCCAAACACGAAGTCCCGTAAAATGTATTGCCATTTAACATCAGAGTGAAGACGTATCATATTTTTCAACCTCCTCGGCTTGCTGGAAATTTCCAAGTGAATAGCCGTTGCTTCGGCGTGGGGAAGTGAAAACTTTTTTTTGACTAAACAGGGATAGGAACTTTCTTTTCGCCTGCGCGATTACTTGCTTTTTGTTCAACTCAGTGGAACTCCTTCTTTGAAGGTTGGCTCAGTTTTCTTTTCATTTGGGTCTAACAGTTTTTTTCCACGATCTGCTACTAATTGCTGCTTTTTCACGCCGCGGGTAAATTGCCACCTACCATATGACTATGCAACAATCCGTGTTTTTTCTCTAGGCCTTCAAGCGATAATCAAATTCCTTGTGCACACTTTCCCTTTTGTTCGGGTTACTGACTTACAAGTTCTTCAATTAATATTTCTTGCGCCTCTTGAAGAAATTTGTGCTCATCTCCACATAATGTTAAAAACTACACTTTTGATGTGGTGCAAATACAGAAACTGGACCACGAGAAGTTCATTTTTATCTAGTTTTTCTCTCACCACTTCTGCAAAAAAATTTTTCACTACTTCTCCTTGTCGCTTGCAATTGCAACGCTGCAATGCAACGGAACGCTTGCAACAAAAGAATTTTTTTCTGTTGAGTTGACTACCACTTTTTTTAGGGTGACGAGTTTTTCTATAGGTATATCAAAAAGGTTCTTTTTTGCCTCTTCTGTGCCTCCTCCGCGGTTAGATTACGCTACTTCAATACTTTACGCTAGTCTCTTATACGTTTTTCCTGCCTTGTTGAAGCTTACCTACCAGTACCTCTATTTTGTTTTTATTTATTTATAGATGCATGAATCTTATTGTATATATTTGTTTTGTCCATTTTTCATAGTGTTTTCTTTTTTCTGTATTTTTCCATGTATTCACATAGTCACCGGTTACTAGGATTTACGTTGTATGAAGATTATCACTAACCAGTCTGGCCGTCCATATGCTCGCTTCGCTCGCATGACTTCAGCTCGCATTCATTCTAGTGGAATTATTGTCATGTCAATTTTCGCTCCGTTCCCTCTCAATGCCCTCTCCCATAGAAATGGATTGATCAAAGAGGACCGTTTGCGTCTCTCAGAGCAATTTTATCATTTTCCCGAGTGAGAAGGCTAATTGTAGCTATATGTAACCGACTCAGCCTTGAATGAACACAGGGAATGGTTCATCATTCTTTGTTTGTTGTGAGTGATCCATTGATAACAATCAGCTCGAACATATAGAAGAGGACGCTGTGATGTGCTCAAACGCAAATGAGTGTATAACACGAAGGAGGAGAGGTGATGTGGGCAGAATGACATGAGTGGTATAATAGTGACTTCTGAGGCCGGACGTTTGGTACTTTCCCACTGTATTTAGGCGACAGAGGACAATCAGAAGAAAGACAGACCTGATTAAGTGCATTAGTCACTACTCAGCACCGGCTCACCTCTTCTCCATCTGTCGACCCGTCTCCAGGCATTTCTCCGCTTTTTGACGCCGGCACACCCTTATCACACCGTTAGACCCGTCTCCAGGCATTTCCCCGCTTTCGGGTGCCGGCGCACCCTTATCACACCGTTGGATCCGTCTCTGAGCGTTTACCTCTTTTTGGACGCCGGCGCACCGTTGCCAAAAACTGTACCCTTTGCATAACATTATCACCCCTTTTGGACGCCGGCACAGCCTCACAGCGCCACCCCTCATCAGTGTCCTTCTTCGCCTTCCTGGCTCCTCCTCTTCGACATAAAGAGATCCTACCCATCTCTTCATTTATAAAGTGTCTGGGCTTATCTCATTCATTCCAACTGTGGTAAACACAACAGTCGGTCTTTAACATGTTTGAACATGACAAAAGTGGCCCAGAACACCTGTAAATTAAGGTAAAAATCAAAATTTGCAACCTTTTCGTACATAACTCGACGCGCTGAACACGACGGTGTAGGTATTTTCCGTTTTTGTTGGCTGGTTCTCGTGTACAGACCCACATACACACACATGAATTGCCAATTAATAGATAGTAGATAAAATGATTTCATATTGTATGAGTGCTCTCCTATAGTTAACGAGCTGTGTGCTGGCCAGACAGGCAGGGGCAGCCTCTGCAGCAGGCAAGGCTCGCGGGCCCCAGCGATTTCCCTCAACATTCGTCTTTCCGGGGGCGACTACATTAGAGTGATACAGCGGAGAAAACTTGTAGCATACCGTTGAACGACATCAAAGCTACACTTTCTAACAGCGTTACAATGTGTTTCTGGGAACAAATGCTTCCGGAAATCGATCACAGATTGGTGGAAAATGTGTGACTTTGCGCGCGTTGCCTCTTTTATCCATGCGATTCTTTTTGATAATGCTCTATTCCTTGAGTCTTCCCATTGAATCCGACCTCAAGATCATTTTTGCGCTTTATTTAGGAAGCGAACATACGTGCTATGGACTGTATTCTCAAGGTATATTTGCACCCAATCAACTGAGGAAAATGGCGTTCGTACCGTTTCGTATTAGAAGTCGACGTCAGAGGAACGTGAAGAATGCAAGAATTTATCTGCGTCATACCTTGTCACAGAATCAATCATTGATACGACAGCGGTACCATTTCACAGACGAACCATTTGGTCTGGTTGACAGAGCAATTACGGCCTATGCTAGGGGACGACATAAGGGAACCATGGTCAATTTCAAGAAAATTGCGAACGCCATTAATTATTAAACATAGCTGATTCCTTCAGAACCTCGTGTGATGGTTTTGCTGAAAAGCTAATAAAAAGGTAATATTACCTACACGGTTGTTCAATATCGCGTCCCTTTCAACATCCTACGTAGGAAAGCAATGGAAAAGGAAAAGGTAATGAGCTTGCAGATGAAATGGAAAAGACGGTGAACGTGTGCGCTCGGAGCACCGTTGTGAGAAATTTGCAGCAAAATGTACCTCAGGGTGTGCTGCCGATTCCGCAACGTGTCTGCTCCTCACACCAACGCGTGCTCTTTTACGCACGCTGTCAAATTATTGATGGGATCGGATTTGACTGGAGCTCAGCCCCATCTAAGCAAGAGCGGAAAATTTTAAGAGAAGTTTGAAATTTGCTCCCAGTTCAGGGCCAATTTCTAATCCAAACTTTGATACAGCCTCATTTTGAATCATGAACAGTGCATCCTAACAATAAGATTGGGAATTAAGTGGCACTTGAATGGCTCACTCCTGTCGCTTTGATGGCAATTTTGACTTAATTTCGACCAAACTACCACCTCTGGAAGTCCGGCATCAGCCGGAAGGCCAGAATGGTAATTCATAACAAGTTATGGGAGACTTGTCTTTGATACTTTCTTGATTTGTTGAGATGAACTAAAAGTGACGTGCTCATGGGCCCGAGATTATTGCATGGTTGTTTATCAACACATGCTAACGAGCGATGTCGCCCTGCTTCTTTTGCAAGAGGTGCAATCACGGCTAATGTTTGGAGTTTTCAATATCAACACAGCAACTACCATAATTTTTGTTCAAACTTTGCAAACAAATATAGGATCTGCTCATTTGCTCATTTATTTTTCGTTAAAAAATGATTTCATTATTTGTCATAAAATTCCTCGCAAATCTGCACAGAAACATAAAAATTTGTTTAACACTAAACATTTGTATGACCATTGAAGGGTTATAACCGCTTAGTACACGTGGTTGACAGTGGTGAATGCCACTATGTAGCCACGCGGTTAGAAAAGGTAGACTGGGAGTGCATTTTCGGATGTAATTAACCGCCACCCTAACAATCTCCACCCAGAGCCAACCTGCCTGAGGACTAATATGCAGCTGAACTATACTGATTCTAGCAAATGCGGTAACATTGATTAACCAGTGCTGTTGCACCTACTAGAGACTCGAGAAGGGAATGTCATAAGAAGTATTCGAGGCAAAGTACAAATTATCAGGTCCGATCAATTGCCACAAGAGCGCAAATAGGTTTGAGATGTCGCCGCAGTTTGCTCGCTATGCTGCCTTGTTCAAATCTTTCTTCGGGGATTTGTCGACGGATGGAACCCGATTTGCCTCTGTGATTGTCTGAGTATGCGGTACAACCTGCCTTGCTCCCGCAATCGGGTGCGGACGACAGCGATCGCTGCCGCGGGCCCACCACGAGGGGGGGGGGGGAGGTGGACGACTGCGGTCGATGCTGCGCTTTCACCGAGGAGCGTCAGATGGTGTGAGTGAGTTTCGGGGGAGTTATACTGCTCCGTATATTGCAGAGCGTGAAAAATTGTAAATAATGTCTCTACTTTGGATGCGAGACTGCCGACGGAAGACGCGGGTCCCGCCGCGAAACCCTGAACGCACTGTCTATTTCTATCGCACACCGTCATTGGAGATTGAATTCATCACTAGATGGCATACCCGGCTTCGCTCGGGAATTTGACTATCCCAGACTTTTCATGCTCATGCAGATAATTACAGGGTGCGCCAAAATTACTTACGCATACGCGCCAAAATTACTTACGCATTTTTTGGCTGAGCGTATTCGCGGGCCATTTTGCAAGAATGTTTGGTAGAGGCATCTCTACTGTAAACAATGAGTTGTTTTCCAAATGACACAGTTCTGCGCCTGTACGGGCTTGAAGAGGTCGACTGTAGCACAGCGCGTCATTCGCACGTCTTATTTCACAAGATTCTTAATTTTTTAGACGACTCCCAACAAGTCAAACACCCACTGCACTGTAGCACAGACGCCTCCTTCTAAAATATTCAGATAGAAACACGTGAGACTGCACATAGAGGAAGTAACGAAGACAGTCACTGTAAGCGAAAAAGTGGAAAAATTCATTCCTAGACTAAATTTGTACTTACAGTAGGCGTCAATGGCGGTGACCCGTCTGCGGCCTCGAACAGAACGCGGCGCGACCGCGCCGCTCACGTGAGGATCGTCGCCACAGTGGCTTATCTGGGTTTTCTTGATAGTTGTTCATCATATTTGATGATAACTAGCAAGAAAACTAACCGACTATCAAGAAAACCCATAATTTGATGTCCCGGAAAGGATTCTCGCTCGAGCGGTGCGGTCGCGCCGCGTTCTGTTCGAGGCCGCAGACGGGTCACCGCCATTGACGCCCACTGTAATTCGATCTATAGAATGTCACTCGATCAATTTTCAGGAAACAAGTTTTTATTGACAGAATTGCGGAACTTTAAGGAATTTAGAACAATCACCAGATTACCATTCAAAAACCAACGAAATTGGTGCATCACATATTACGTCTTTTCAGACCACCACAAGCGTTTGAAGAATTGAATCATCACACTGTGTCAGTGATTGAGACTCAGCCCCAAACAACCATTTATAGAAATTTAGATTATTTGAAAGTCTACCTCAGAAGAAGTCGTCAGAACGGGACAGAGATCAACAGCGAATAAGAAGCGATATTTCAGCCATTGGCTAGGAAGTTTTCTTGAGCCTGTGCAGACGCGAAAAGAGGCCAATTTAAAAAATAGCTGGTGATCACGGCAGAAAATGGTTTAAGCGAACATATTCCCAAAATGGCTCGTGAATTTGCTGAATCATCAGAGAATCATCAATCATCAAATCATGAGACAAAAAATGTACATGCAGGTAATTTCGGACAGTCTTTGCTACGCTGCCATGCTGAGCGGTCGACAATCCCTCCACCAGCTTCAACGTGATGTTACCAGTGTGGAGAGAGGACTCCCACCCAACACACCGTCGGCTGGCGCGGGTCGTACGCCCACATATTCGACGGTTTGCCTTCACCTCCAAATGCAAAGGAAGGAGGAAGCATGCAACATGGAGATGGAGACCAACTACTGGAGGTAACACGGTTACTGTCGAACTCTACGCAAATGCAGGTCGATAATAATCGTGCCGTTGCGATATAGAGGTGTTATAAAGAATAAAGTAATTTCGGAGCACCCTGTAGGACGCAGACACTTCCATTTGCAGTACTCATCATTTCGGTGATCAATATGTTAAAGGCGGCACACACATGAATTTTCGTGTTCGAGATTTCGCTGAATTTTGATGAGAGAGGATACCGCGGACGATGAACGCACAGGCAATGAGGAAACAGTTTGAAACATTCCTGAGAACGGGAGATGAAGGCACTGTTTTCCATGCGTACAAAGCGCGGACGACTTTTCCGCTGAATGTTTGTTCGCTTAACGCCACGAAATCCTATTCGTGGTGTGCATTTCATGCACTACACTACATACACTGCATCAGGCCACGCGCTGCTATGGCATTAGCTGGTGCGTCGAGCCGGTAAAAACTCGTACCGGCACTAACACGCCCAGTCGTGTTTGCACCGACAGTTGCAGTCTCTCCAGAGAAGCCGACATTGTTTATGTTCCTTTCACATTTATCATGCGTTTAGTCTGCATTTCACAACCTGCACATCAGCTCGAAGTAGAGGATTTCGGCTGGTGCTGCCGTGAAATGAAAAGAGTGAAAACAAGTCGGAGTGATACTGATTACAAATGACTGTGCAAAACATGGTAACTATTCCTCAGAGTAAGGACCATTTGCAAAGGGTCTTTCTCGAAGTTTCATGGACGGCAGAGGAGGGCTCTCCCCAGTTATTTCGGTTAGCCCTTCCGAAATGTTTCGAGAACACAACATTCGAGAATCGTTCTTCCTTTTCGAAAGCGAGTCAAGTAAAGTTACTATTGGTAGAGTAAGTCTGAAAAAAATGAAGGATTCAGTTATACATGTCTTATCGTATTTTCAGGGAGATACCAGGTCAGGCCCGGTCACGTCAAGTATAAGGGATTCTGCTTATGATAAAGAGTTTGAGCTGGTAGGACTTTATAAGCACGTATCATTTAGATAATTGAACTTACGAATCACATTAATATGAACCACCCTGATCGTTCCTTATCGTGCATATATTCTATTGTAGGTATACCAGCCTGGTCGTCCGGCTGATGCCGGACTCTCAGGCTTCTCTTCCTGCTCGCATCGCTCTCAAAACTCTCGTTTTCTGCACCTTCGAGCTTTCTGGCTCCGAGACGCCCTTTCCATAGCTGTAAAAAAGAGGAACGATGTCTTTCCTCGTGTAGGACCGTTGCACTCCTCTCCAGGCGTTTCCCCGCTTTCAGGTCATACAACGGCGCCCCTCGCCCCACCGTTCTACCGGTTTCCAGGCTTCCCCCCAATTTTGGACGCCGGCGCTCCTTCGTCCCACAGTTGGACCCGTTTCTATGTTCCCTCCCCCCCACTTTTGGACGCCGGTGCATCGTTGCCACGAAAATGGACCCTTTGCATAGCATTATCACCCCTTCTGGGCGCCGGTCCAGCCCTGCAGCGTCTCCCCTCATCCGTGTTCTTCTTCGCCTCCCTGGCTCCTTCTCTTCGTTAGAAAGAGATCCTACCCATCTCTTTCCTTTTATAGTGTCTGTGCTTATCTCATTCATTCCAACTGTGGTAAACACAACAGTCGGTCCTTAACATGTCTGAACATGACAGAAGTGGCCCAAAACACCTGTAAATTGAGGCAAAAATCAAAATTTGCAACGTTTTCGTACATAACTCGACGCGCAGAATACGGTGGTGTAGTTATTTTCCATGTTTGATGGCTGGTTCTCGTGCACACACACACATAAATACATACATACATACATACATACATACATACATACATACATACATACATACATACATACATACATACATACATACATACACATACATGAAGTGCCAATTAATAAGAAGTAAGATTTTTGTTAGAAAGTCAATAGTTAGCAGATTTTGAAAAGGCGACGGTGGGCGACGTTGACATCCGCGGACTTACCGTCGTTTTTACATAGTCTGTGCGCAGTATTGCATGTATTTAGCTTCAGTTGCTAATGAGTGGCGTAAATAATTTGTGCAACACACGTTTCGAGTAAAAGTGATGTACATAACTGCCGCTCTTCATTATTTGAGACTGCTAAAATGCCCTAACATTATTTTGCGTAAGTATGGACTTAACATCGCAGTGCATCTTCCTCTTATGCATGATGTAAGGATGCACCTGAGAGGCATACAGCTAGAGCACCAATGTGGCGCGCATTTTCAAATAATTAGGTCATTGACGCAGGACATATTTAGGATGCACCTGACTCACTCCACCTTCTTTTTGTCTCCTTAGACATTCGCTGGCATCCTCAGTTATCATATTAGTCCTAGCTGTTAGTGTTAAGTAAGAACTTTTGAGGCTTCCTTGGGAACTACTGATGAAAGGGTCGTAGACCCGGGGGCGCCAAGGAGGCTGCACTTCCGGTCTAGTTCAAGCCCCGAAACCGGTTAGTGTAAAAACCTAGGATTTCTGGATTCATATGTTTACATCTTCTTAACTGCATACGCATCATTCTTCACATCATACTAGGTTAAATAGTGTAATTGTCTACTCTCTAATCACTGTTGTTTGCACCACTTTACTCATATGCGTACGAATCTTTCATTTCTGTATGATAAATGGATAGTATCAGCGCAAAGCTAGTAAAACAGTTGTTTTTGGGGAGCAGGAAAATAGTTGTCTTGACTTTGTAGTGAAATAATTGCAAAATGAAAAGCTTGTCGGCAACTATTTTTTCAGGCTGGTGATGACGTCATGCTAGTTTGCAAGCTTTTTTCAGCAAAAGATTGCGAACTAGTACAGTTAAGCTTGTTTACAAGCTGTTTTTGAAGAACCCTTGTTTGCAATGTTTATGTTCATTGCTCATGAGGCACCGATCACGTCGCACAGTCGGCCGAGAATTTTCGAATTCTTGACCAAGCACCTCTTCAGAATACTCAGACAATTCCGGGGGCGAAACAACTGCAAATACCGTTCGGAACGAGCCA
>JARK01000284.1:0-13790 GCA_000688135.1 Ancylostoma ceylanicum | reverse complement strand
AGACCCTCCCGCCCACTTTCTGGGGTTACACAGCTTTTTAATGAATGCTTCTAAACTATGTGTTCCACAGCCTTACTCTGACAGAAGTTCTCATTCATTTTTATTTTCCCCAGAAAAGCTTTCGTCTTATCATGGCGACATATTTCCGAAAATAGGATGTTCTAGGGTGGAATTCATCACTGAGTTTACCCGTAGTAAAATCGATCACCCCCAAAGTTTACTCCATTTTCGGCATTCATCAAAAAGTTTACCCCCAGAGCTCGGGGTAAAGTTGGGGGTAAAGTTTACGTGTCTACTAGCGAGAGGTAAAGTTTACTATGGACTTTTACCTCATAGCGTAATGTGACCAACTGACGTTTACACGTCCCATTGCACTAGATTGGAGCGAGCTAAGCACACTCTGCCCAACGTATTCTGTAAGATTAATGGAAGACGCAGTAACGAAGGCTTCGGATGCGTCTAAATGGAGCAGACTGTCCTTTCTCTGTCCTGCAGTTTGACAGAAATTATTGGATAGTGGAGTTTCATTGGCTAAGGAAGGAGAGCAACTGGCTATTGTTGCTAAGTGTTTATTGGCATTTTGTATTGTTGCAGTCTTAGCTTGTGCCTAGAGGCGCAGTTTTTGGAGTAAGTGATTCTTTTGAGTTTTTTTTCCTTTGCAATGTTGCACCAGCCGTTTGGAAGATTCGCGGGAATGTCTAAAACGTTTTTGTTTTCCGTTTTTAGAAACAATTTGCTTGTGGGGATCTTGTACTTGAACGCGAGCTTTAGCGCTTTCCTACAGTCATCAGAAAAACTTTTAAGCGTCCGAAAGGTTCTGGCCTACTATTGTATAGCATAACTTTCGCAAAAGGTTTCGGCTTTTCAGCTAGCTTCCACTTCCGCTATCAGAGTATTTGTGGGCCTCGTGCGTCCGTAACATTATGTCAAACTGATTTCATCATGCCTAGCTTTGCGCGGCATTGCCATCATACGCAGTTTGTGTGTGTCACCTTTTTTCATCGATATTAGTCCGAATGTTCAATCAACATTTTCATTTTGACTTTTTTCATTCCCAGGTTTCGTCATCAGTTTATCAAAAAGGATAGTGGAACGTCTCAAAACAGTTACAAAAATCTTTCGAGCGAGTGGGATAGTGCAGCACTGCAAAAAAAACCAAAGGAAGTGCTTGACAATAAGCGCAGACTAAGCATGCAACAAAAAAACGTAAGCAGACATTAAGCATTAAGAGCAACAGCCAAGCGAATTCTCAAACAACATTATGCTGATGAAGAGACAAACTTATGTGACAACATAGCTGTGACCGCAGAGGCTAGAACAAACCCTAAAAACCGATAACTATGAAGCGTAGTACTCAACATGATAACTGTGGGTAGCAGAACGCTAACCTAAAATAAAGAAATGCAAAAAAGAGCAGAAGTGTGATGAAATCCGAACACAAGCACATGCATGTGCGTGGTGCGAAATAAATCATTCTTGAATCTTTTATTTCATCGCACTATCACAATCGCCAAATGCAAAACAAAGTCAAAAACTTATCCGTTTCGTTCCTCCCCCCAAACGGAAACAGAGAAGTGAAAAAAGAACGAAAGGCCCTTCCCGGAACTCGTCAGTGAGGAAGAAGGGTCTTTAGGAACGAAGAACACGGCATGAATAAATAAATTTCCAAATAGAATACATTCAAACTTTAAAAAATTCCAAAAGATCTACAGAATCATAAAAAAAGACAAAGGGAATGAGAGACAGACATCAAAACATCACCCAAATCGAACTTACATGGAGCGATCCTGCTTTTCCGCGGCAAAAGGAGCAGCACGGGACGGAAAACCTGGAAGTAGTTTGTACAAATTGGAAAAAGAGGAAGCATTTCCAATGAATAGCGTGTTTCCTTATGAAGCACGCACAACAGCAATGAAAACACACAAAAATATGAAGAAAATCCATTCTGGGCCGCATTTAAATCGATGCCGTCGCATGCGCGCGGTGTACGTGAGCGCACACACCGCATCACATAGCCGTAGTTTCGGGGTAAACTTGGAGGTAACGCTCCCTGCGGGGTAAAGTGCATGATGAATACCTCTTCCACGTTTACCCCGAGCTTTACCACGGGGTGGTTTACTCCGTGGTAAAGCTTTAACCACAATTTCGATGATGAATTCCACCCCTAATTTTCGATGGTGATGGTAGATTGGTTCATAAGTTCCGTCTTTTTCCTGCGTCGGTCTCATTTTTGTCACAACCCTACCAGACTACAACCTTGACAAGCGACTATGATTAAAAGAGAACACTTCTTATTTAGTGAGCACGGAGTATAGACCTTTATACGTCTTCAGATTTTTTCTAATGGAGCATCCCCGACCTTTTATGCCAAATAGCAGCTATAGGGCATAGCAGCGTAGGATGTTGCTTCGAATCAGCAGTATGAATTGGATTCGGAAAACATCCAACCAGAGATCGACAGCCAGAGATCGACAGTGGTCTTCAGTTTGAATAAAAGAAGGGTGGCTCGAACCTATTCGGTGGTCTTATTGAAAATCATGCAAAAAACTAGAAGTTATAGTTCTCAAATATTCCCTGCCTTCTAGGTGCTATGGAAAGCCATGAAAACTATAGTGAAAAAGAGGATTTGCTCTACAAGTCCATTAACACATGTTGTTACACGACATCTAGGGAGAATGCTATCGAAAAAAATCTGCAGAAACTTTGAAATAAAAACTAACGTAATATTCCTAAGGTTATTAATGTAGGCTGGTAAGCCTGAAATCTTAGCACTTTCAATAAAATCCCTTGGAAAACTTCGGAAAAGTTAGACATAAATGCAATTAGAAGAAAAACACCTCATTTGAATTTGATCCTCACATGAAACCAGCAGTAGGAAGTCTGCTACTTGCAAAGAAAGGGATGCGCCTGTATGAATGCTTCCAACTGAATAAAGTGTGAGCGTAACAGAATCAATTTTGCACTCAGGTGGATGCTCGATCGCGGGAGCCAGCACAACGTGAAATAATTTTGTCAGTCGTTTGCGAAGGCATGCCAGATCCACAACAACTCTCCGAAGAAATGAGACAGTACGAAGAAATGGAGGAAGCCCGACAAGGCAGGAAAAAGTATGAAAGAAAGCGAGGGAAGGTAACAATTTAACATTGCATGATAATGGGCTACAACATGCTATCCCTACATCCAAACTGTAAAATCTCTATTCTGTGATCAAACATTTCTTTCTAACAAAAGTTTTCCAAACCATAATACCTTACCTTATTCAACTATCTAATGAAAACGCGTGGCTACTTGGCACTATCACAAAATATGTTCTCTATTTCTATGCTAGTTGACGAGTTTGTAGCCCAGTAACTATTCGCCATGCGATTTGGAAGGTACTATCTTGGGAAAATGCACCGTAACTACAGATGAAACTTTGTGACCACCTTTTTGTGGTGAGATTCCTGATGACACTCGAAAAACGTTCTTAACATTCTACGGGACGAGTCCTTCTCAGAATAAGTGTCTGTTTCTCCTCGAGTCCACTTTGAAAGTTCAGTTCGATCTCATCTTTCGCGGGTACTTTGAAAAACTAATTTTGTCACGTTGACTTGTACCAAGGTAGAAGAGGTGATCGAATTGGCAAGGCTAGCCCATTTAGTACGATTTCTGAAGCATCATGTTTTTGAGGGATTTTTTGCTTACAAAAATGTATGGCTCTCAAAATTTGAATAAAAATTCTTCAGATCAAAAATGTCATCATACGTCGAGCATTTGGAAAATATATGGTAGAAACGACCCACTTGTTTGATACGCTAGGTAACCTCATACAGTATTACAGGCAGAAACCAGGTCAACTGGTGCAGGTATGCTTATATGACATCAAAACGGTTAATGTCAGTGTTTATCATCAGTTGTTTCCCTTCATCATGATATTTTGAATTTGCAGACGATGTTCATGTTATTATATCCTATTAGGCAGCAGTCTTGGGAATACTACCACTCTGATATTCAACTGGGCAACGTTCTTGGTGAAGGTGCATTCGGAATGGTAAGAGCTGGCACTCTTAAGACAAAATCGGGAAAAGCAGTGCCAGTTGCTATAAAGCAGGTATGTCATTTAAACTTATATGCGTATGATTAGAGCTAAGTTGCACAGCTGTACTTTTAGACGAAGGGAGGGTCAGATCTATGCAAAGCAAAAATTAAAGAAATGATGAAAGAGGCGCGTCTCATGAGGAATTTCAAGGCAAATATAGTTTCCTTTGAGTTTTGCAAACTAGTTTCACGTGAAATGTTTAGCACAAAAACATAGTCCGGATATATGGAGTTGCTGTTGACGAGCAACCTCTTCTATTACTCTTGGAACTTGTGACCGGTGGGTTCGCAAATGACTATCGTGTGGGTTTCGGCATAGATTAGACAGCGAGATTCTAACGTAGTTTTGCTCATTGAAGGAGGTGCACTAAATCGATTTCTTCGTGAAAACGGAGCGAAAATAGACGTTAGGGAAAAAGTTATTATGTGCCTTGGAGCAGGATGTGGTGTAGAGTATCTTCATCAAAACCAATGTATGCACAGAGATCTCGCCGCTAGAAACTGCTTAATCACTAAAGAAAGAGTGGTAACGAAAGATTATTGTAGATAGATCCTGCTTCTGATCACGGAGCGCTATCCTATTTTTAGGTCAAAATAAGCGACTTTGGCCTCTCACGTCTTGGTTCTCATTATGTTCTCAAGACTGCGATCAAGCTTCCTATAAGGTGGCTGGCACCAGAGACGATTTCATCCTTTTCATTTTCACTGAAGTCAGACGTATTCACCTTTGGTGTATTAGCCTATGAAATATTCTCAAATGGAGCAGAGCCCTGGGATGGTCAAACTAATGCAGAAGTCAAGACATCGGTTCGCGACTTTCCTCGACATTGAAAAAAGCCATATTAAATTCCTTTTGCAGATTTTGGGAGGAAAATGTCTGAGATTTCCAAGCTCATGCCCTGAAAAGCTGCGCGAATTTTTCGCTTCTCGTGTATTCGCAATGGTGCCCTCACATAGAGCTACAATGACAGAGGTAAGAAGGATCGAGACTATCGGCTCCGACTGTCTTCCTCTAGGCGGAGTTTTGCCTAGTTTGTGAAGGTGTTTGCCTCTATTTTAGGTAGTGAAAGTGTTAAAATCATTTTCCGGAGTACAAGACGATAATCCAAATGTCAGGCGTCGTAAAACAAACTTCTAATATAGTTAATCTAAATTAAATTATGCTTAATTAAGCCAACCACTTCACTTTCAAATAAATTTGATCTTTGATTAACGGCAGGAATCTTTTTAAGAACTTTATCGTTATGGCACTCTCACTTCCCTTTTCCTATGTTTCAACTTATTACTTGACCCAATTATGAGTTGTTGACTTCGACTTTTCATGTATGACTGGACTTCGAGTATTCTTTAATCCTGCAAGTTATAACCACGTAATTAATCCTCGTCACTCCATCACAGACTCGTGAATGTGACTCCAATGTTGAGCATTCCTGAAATTAAGCAACACTAATAAATCCTTCTTAGCAACGCATTTTCGTTAATACAATCGTTAACAACATGAACATACTTGCCTTACAGGTATCTGCTATGATGAGCGAAGAGTTCTATAATGAAGGTTTCATATGAAATGCAGTGCAATACGTTACTTAGAAAAGATTGGCAAACATATTTTCATCTAAGAAAGTAATTGAAAAGATCCACGGCTAAGCAGTATTAGGATGACGCAAAAGAAATCGCGCTATTTTAGCAAGAACATATAATTTCGTTTCAACAAGTCATGACACTTAGCCATAGTAACGCGCTCGTAGAGCAAAGAAAGTTGTTTTGTTTTGTGGATATGAAAGATACCCGCTACAGCTTGCGGTCATGAGATATGGGAAGTCCAGGAACGCACTTTCAATTAGAGTGTTGACCGAATCGAATAATATTTGAATAATTATTCGAATATTCGAATATTCGATTATTCGAAACATTCGAATATTCGAAAAAGCTGAATATTCGAAATATTCGATTATTCGAATATTTGGCATGAGCGAAATATTCGATTATTCGAATAATTCGAATATTCGATCACTCTTAATTATTCGATTATTTGAATATTCGAATATTCGTTCACTCATTTATTCGATTATTCGAATATTCGAGGTAGAGGCACTTGATAATTCGAATAATATATTGAGGTTTCTCAGTGGCAGCTTAGATCTTATGGCCATTCTAGAGCAATCTCCTCAGCAAGCACCTAATTGAACGGCCAAGGCTCTGGTGATCCAAATTTTCCCTTTGCTATTGGAACGAGCTCAAACGGAGAGAACTGTTTTACGATGTGCAATATCAGCTGCTGCCATTTACAAGTGACTACAATTCTTTGGCAAGTCGAAAAAATTCTGTAAAAAAAAGACGCGTTCTCCCCAATTTAAGAGCTCAATTTGGTAAAGAAACTTTCAGAGATGGTAAAGAACTTGCCGAGGAATTCTCAATCACCCTATAGCCCCAATTTGGTCATAGGGACCGGCTTGCCGAATCGCCAAAGCTTTTCACACTTGAAAATTGATTTGCGAAGTCGTAAAACGAGTGTCAACGATGCCTTTCTTCTTCAACATTTTCCCATGATACACTGGCTTCTAATGCAACGAACCGAGCTTTTGAAGTAGAATGGCAAGAGGGCCACCAGCTGCTGTAGTTCGTACTTCCATCAAACGGTTGTTGCTTGATTTCGAAGGTAAAAAATGACTGTCGATGGTGGTAACCGATGTATGAGACGGTTACCCTTCCTGCAACACTCTACTTTCAATTCCCTTACGTTCGAGGGTAATCCTACTACAAAATAAATGTGTGTTGCACTTACCGCACCGCACAGCAAGACCAACGAAAAATCTCGGATTTCTGATGACAGCGACGTATAGAAAAAGGTGAAGGACGTTGTGATTTCGCAATACAGCAAATGGCAACGGATCGGGTGCTGAAAATGGATTATTTCTGTTTTTCTACAGCTAGCCAGAACAGCTTTGTAAAAACCGCGCCATGCTGCAGCATATTCGCCGAGATCAGCGGAATTCTTGAAATTTGGAAGGCAGCAACGAGAAGGAAAAATGGAGGGAGGTGTTGTTCCGCACAGAAACACATGACGCACCCAACGAACCAGAGGTCTTTGCTGTTCAGAAGAAGGATTCGAACCTGCAACTTTTTCGCTGGCAGCGTTAGGAATTTCAAATGAATTTCAGAAGATTCAGAGACTTATGGAAGTTCCTCTCCACTATTTTCACAAATCAGAGGAATGATGAACCCGTGAGCCACCTTACTTTTGAATCATCTCAAATTCACGAAGCCGCGAAGCGGAGCTTCGACTTGGTCAAGCCATATAATAAAAGGCTAGCCAAGCGTTGTGAAAATGTCTATGTTAACAGATGACACATCATCAGTCAGCGAAGTGCCGATTTCTTTTCGTTTCAAACTTGAAGCCTCGGTGATAAAGAGAGAAATTGGCAGAAGAAGATGGGTAAGTGTCGGGAGGATTTGTCGCACCTACTGAGAAGAGTTTTTCGCCACTCACTGAGATTGAAAACTGCGGAGCGATGATGTTGCATCCCTACCTTCAGGACACTTGAATTGCAAACAGGATTAGAGTCCAGGTGAACAGGTTACAAAAGGGAAAACAAAACATCTTTTATTTACTCACCTTGCTTTCTAATCATCCCTTCAGAAACATCTTTTCAAACTTCATACGTAGAGCACGTAAACTAACAAAATAGGTACGTACCACCTAAACCAGAGAAAGCTCGTATGCAATGCTCAACCAGTAAAGACGGAATCCGGCGGCGCCACTTTTTTTTAAAACTCTTCAAAATGGAGAACCTACCTAAGACCTAGGGAGAACTCCATGTAAGAGGTGACGAAGGCATGAAGAATATCACCGAATGCGTTTTGCGGCACGATAGACGGTGCTATCGCCATCTGAGGGAAGACCCGATGTAAGTCCAAAAGTCTTGGCCGAAATGAAGACTATACACCAGAATATTTCTTTCATGGTTTTTAGCTCCTCCTTTTTTATCTGTATAATATCTTCCACCTAAACACCAGTTGGCGCTAAAGAGACAGGGGCGTGGGAGTGGTTTCGGGGCGCACACTTGGATACCTGAACTCTTGGAAAGAGTGAATCAGGTGACTTCTGCCGAGAATGACCAACACTCTTTATTCAAGAGGAAAAGCTGTCAAACAATCCCTCGTTCACAAATAGAGCCACCTAACAAGGGAAGTGCACGGAATTAAGCTGCGATTTCGAAATGAGACATATATGGTTGGATGGTTTGTCCCAGACGATCTTACAAATTATGCTTGAATTCTGTTAAATGGTTGATACAAGCTCGAAATCCCACGTCGAATATTTCTTCCCATACTGACGTATATCTCCCTCTCTCAAGCGATACAGCTGGATGGCCAAGTAGATAAGGATGCAGACTCTCAGACATTCAGGCGTTTGTCGCGCAGCCCCACAGCGTTTCTCGCGGTATGACACCTGCGGGACAAACGCAAAAGAGGGCGGAGTTGTCGCGCCTTATCCTGCGTGTGACCTGCCGTGATCCTGCCGCTGGGATGACAGGAGCATAGCAGGTCATCCTGCAGTGCTAGCACTAGCCACCTTAAAGGCAGTGTCTCAAAACAGGTCCGATTTCGAGCACCGGGTGTCAGAAGAATCTATCAACAACACTATGTATCGAGCGAACACTATGCATCGTGTTCAGCACCACAAATGACCCTCCTGTGCAAAAAAAACAGGGTTCCGTGGGAGGCGGTGTGTTACATTTTTGAATTCCCGTTCTTGAACATGGATATCGCATCTCCTCTATGCCGCAGCGCTGTCTTCGTAGGGTTGCGGTAACGGTACTGTCAATACGTCACCTCCCACGGAACCCTGTTTTTTTTGCACAGTAGGGTCATTTGTGGTGCTGAACAGGAATATAGGTTCGCCTTGTATTGTAACCTCGTTTTTGTATGGTTTCTGTAGGGATACAGTGGGGAGTTGAGAGAAAGTGCCAACTACGGAAAAAAACCGAGTAAGCATCCAAAATAATGTCGGTAATCGTGCTCAGGGTTTAGAGCAACTCCTCTACACCAAATTAGACATTATTCCGTGCGATACCAAATCTACAGTGTACCTACAGTAACAAAACAAAATTGGGGTTACGGTACAAGTATAGAATAACCATGTTCAGCAACTCAGTTCACCTTCTTGTGCAAAACTGGAGGGCATTCCGTGGGGGATAGCGTACTGACCGTACCATTACCGTAGCCTTACGAAGACCGCATTGCGGCACAGAGTAGATACGATATTCATGTTCAAGAACGAGAATTCGAAAATGTAATAACGTCCTATATATATGGAAGGTCAAATGCGAAGCGCAGCATACCGGCGTGGAGTGGCATGGAGTGGCGTCGATCGATAGCGGCGCGTCGCCATGAGTACGAGCTTTCGATGCGGCGGCTGGACATTTGCTCCAGAATGAAACCGTTAAAGAAGGAGGTTTTTTGCACTTACGAGTTGAGATACCTACACCATTGTAATCAGGTTCAAAGGATTTTGAAACTTTTTGAAACTCCCATTCAATACTGTTTCTCCCCCGATTCAATTGCGTGTTGTGAATGTGCAGGATGTGGTGAACTTTTCTTTATCCGCTGTTCTCATTGTGAACAACTTCTTTGTTTTATGCATTTCGTAGGAGCTTACTACAAATGTTCATGAAGGTTTTGGGCGTGATTGTGATCCATGTTGCGTCAAAAACGCAAAGTCAAGAATATAATTCAGAAGGATGCCAACCGCGACAAAGGTGCAAATACATGTGGAGAATCTTAAAATAGTATAATGAAATAGCGATTTGAGCAAATAGAGAACATGTCGAGAAAATGCAAAAGCTTTGCCGATGGCGAGGATCGATTCCCTTGGAAAGTGAGAGACTTACCATTACACCACGAAGCACCACTAGCTCAACCACGGAAGCGGTGGCTCAAAATGATGTACGCACGGGGCAGAAAAACTCTCATAACTTCTTCCTTGTTGCCAAGGGATCAGCATATTTTATCATATAGATTGAGCTACTTATCACTACACCCCTGCGTGCGGTCGCTATCATTCGAGAAGCGTTTGTTCGGATGATATGGGGCGCAACGGAAAACTGTTCATAGCTTCTTTGGTTCTGCTTTAGAGCACCAGAGGACAACATATTTAGAATCAGCGTCATCGATTCCATGTAGTGGCATGCGATTCACACTGAAAACCCACAGATATCTGGTATCCCTCCCTCGTTAGTATACCACTGTATAGGAGTTTGCTCAATAAAATTGTTTCACAAAAATATAACTGTAAAAAGGGCGTGCTCACCCGGTTGAGCACGCGGTCCCACACGTCGCACCATGCGTGCTCAACCGGTTGAGCACACTGTCGCGAATGTGTTAATGGTGGTGCCTAACAAGCATAACTAAAGGCGTAATAATCCAGAATAAGTTTTATGTTGGATTCCACTGAAACAACTTTTTCCCTTTTTACCTTTTTTAAACTTTTTTACCTTCTCGTATAGGACAAAAACACAATGAACCCGTATAGCAACCAATAGCTACGAAAATACTATTGGGTTGGGGAATAAGTTCGTGCGTTTTCTCATGAGGACAGAAACCACCATTTTGCAAAAGTAGAATGAATCATACACATAGGGTTCTGTAGCTCTTTTCTTTCTCTATCAATACTGCCAGAGCCAGTTCTGTTTCTCAGCTTCATGTCTATAGAAAATTGCGTTGTTTGAGACTACTCAAATTGTAACCCGCCACCGAAACTTTTGCATCAAACTTAATGAAATGCACTAGGAACTTGATGAATCATGTGGTATATGACTTATCCAGACCAGTAGAATAGGCAGTAGTGGAAATCCCCACATCCGAGGTTTTTGACAGTCAGTTTGACCAAATTTTGCGCAGAAAAGTCGAGCATGCCCAATGCGAACGATCACTCCACCTTAAGCATTTTAGGGTTTCTCACGGGATGCGTTAGATGAACATGCCTGTTGTTGAGAGTTTGCGTCAGTACTGATTGCATGTGGAGCGACCCTAGGTCTCTATGTCCCACATTTGACTTTATCCCTCGTTCGGGGTGTCCCGAACGAGGGATAAATTCGAGGCGATATTTGCTCCGTACAAAGATAGCAGACCACTTCTATGGTGTTCTTTCGATAGAGAAGGTTTCTCTATAAGCGCGTTTCGCATTCCTCCCCACTTGTGCTACATTTGATCCACGATTGAAGTCAAGCGGTAGTCGGTGGCGCATTGTCGAATTGGAGGGTCATATTCCATGTGATAGAAAAGAAGTTGCAGCGGGAATTGAAAAGCATCATTGTGACCATGGTAACGAGCAAAGCAAGAGCTACAAAATATTAGGTCGTCAAGTATGAAATGTCTGATTTTTAATGACACAGTTTCGTGTAATGTTTCTCCAACAAGATGGGGTACGAGCACTCCAAATATGCCCCTATGCTACCGGCACAGCCTTGCCATCTTAGCGGTAGCACGGTTGCGCCAACGGCTCGGAAGCCTGGGAAGCAAGTGGCGATAAGTTGGTGAAGGGCGTTTCCAACATCATGTTGAAAGTGGAACATTTTCTCTACCAAGAAATGGACTAATACTTGGGAGCAGTTGTGGACAAGTAGAGCGAGGTTTAGCCAGTGCAATGAATGGCATATGGATTCCCCTCCTTGCTCCCCTGGTTTAGGCAGCGCGGTTTTGCATATACATATACATATACAGACATAGTTTGTTTTTTTTTTTAATTAGTGTGTTCGCGACTGCAGTTTCTCTGCAGGTAAGCCGTCATTGTCTGTGTTCGTTTAGAGCAATTTATACCAGAGGTGACCAATCAGATGCACGCATCCATTCGCGATGAATTTCCCGCGAAGACTGGTCAACGCGAGGCCGTAAGCGCTCGAGCGTCTGAGCTGCGACTGCGATGCGAGTAGCCCCCATTCGTCGTCGTACAGACGCACGCGCGTCAGTCGCACGCATCCAGTATAAATTACCCTTTTCTGAGTCTGTACTTCACCACCCGCCCATTAGCTCCAAATCGAGGATTTTGAGGAGTGCTGCCTTTAGAGGCTTATTGTTGAGGGGAGAGACCCCTACACTCTTGAGTTATTTTTTAACAAGGTATAATGCATATAAATGGAAAATAATCTATCCATCCCATCGTCCCACCATGGATGTATCACGCATCTGGGCGTCGGCAGAGGAGATAACGTGAACGTGGCGGACGGTTTCCTATCTCAGAAAGCGCATACCTACCGCTTCTGCTTCTAATAGTCCCTTCTCTACAATTTCTGACTGCTCAGTTTTTCGGACCACTCCCATTTTGATGAATCTGTCGTGCGATATGTAATCTACCCAGTTATGTGAATCAGCTCATCCTTTACATATCAGGGTAGTTAGCAAAA
This sequence comes from Ancylostoma ceylanicum, assembly GCA_000688135.1. Taxonomy (NCBI): domain Eukaryota; kingdom Metazoa; phylum Nematoda; class Chromadorea; order Rhabditida; family Ancylostomatidae; genus Ancylostoma; species Ancylostoma ceylanicum. Next base: position 1,308 of record JARK01000284.1, on the reverse strand, counting down.
CCAGAAAAATTGCGGGACAGCCTGCGTTATGGACATCCTATGTTGTTCTTTATTTGCTCTCGGTGAAAACCTTGTCATGATAGTAAGAAGTTCCATTTGACGCTTGCTGACACACTGCCATTGTGCCTATATTGCGCGATGTTTCTAGGTGCTCGTTTGCTGTTTCAAGTGGATTTGTAAAATGTTTTCTGTGTTGTGATAGAAGCAAGAAAGATTGGTTCTTGTACTTTTATTGATCAAAGATAAAATGTCAGCATTCCACAGGCTCAGCAGTCTTCTCATTGGACTATTATGACATTAGGCCGGTGTCTTTTCCTGCAAACAATGTAATTATTCGACTCTTGATCTGTGACGTGGTTTTGATCTCCAAGGTGCAATATATAGGGTCACAACAGTCTTCAGCCAAATATAACAAACTACAAAACTATAAAAGCCAAAACAGAAGCTCTGCGCTTCAAGCAGGGCACACCAAGAGCTCACGAGGTGGTCACCAGAAATTGGGGACTACTGGCGTCCTCTGAACTCAGCTTTGCGGCGGTCACGCGGCATCTCCACAGGAGCTTTGCGTGAACAAAACGGGGAGCGAGAAGCAATTTCTCGGTTCATAACTTGTGCGCAAGATTCAAAAACACTGTACACTAGATCGTTTAAAGATTATCAATAACACTGCCGCTATAGTCCTCGAGGACTATAGCACCCTGCGGCTACCTAAGAAACGCGAACCGTAGCAGAGATTTCTAATAAAAGTACTTCCTATTTGGTATGCTCGACTTTCGATGAACCTCGGCATGCACGTATATTGTCTTGACTTCTTGGTAAGCCACACACGAGGTTGATAATTGATTTATTGGCTAACGTTTCGGCAAATCGCCTTCTTCAGAGCCTGAAATGGGCGATACGAAATGCAACTTATCCGACCAAACGTCTCCTCAGCTAATTAGAAAAAATTCAACGCTCAATTTTCGATCACTGGCTAAACTGCGTGGCCAAAAACTCACCTTTTGAGTGCGCCGATGGAGTTTTAGAGCAGAAGCAGGAGCGACCGCTAACTGATCACGAAGGCGGATGACTGAAGACGCCTTCCCAGATCAGAATAACTGACCCAGGTAAGGCGCGAGCTATCGCGTGATCGAAAGGCACTCTTCCTTGCGATTCATTTCAGGACTTTTTGCATGTATCCAAAATGCTTCCAAAGCCTTGCGGGCGGATGTTTGAGACTCATGCGGCAAGATCCTCACACTAACTTCAAAACTCTCTCCTGCGTGTTTTTGCAACCTGTGTATACCTAGAGGAGTGGATGGACGTGAT
>JARK01000283.1:44832-75420 GCA_000688135.1 Ancylostoma ceylanicum | reverse complement strand
CCCCCCCCCCCCCGGGAAGGAGGCGCGGGCACTTAGTAACCCGTAGCATCTTCCATAACGGACTCAAAAAAATGGGTGGCAACCGTGAAAATCCTAGCTGAAAGGAACAAAAAAGCCGAAAACGCGGCCTGAAAGAAGAAACCAATCGATAAGCCGGCGCCACGCAACAGCCTCGCGGCGGTGTTGCACGGCGGGCGGCGTGGCGCGGTCTCCGATTGTCTGCCTTAGCTAACGTTTCCAACGCGGTGACCACGAGAATAATTCACGCAGAAACAAATATAATAGTAACCAGGAATATCAGCATTGAACCTGAATCTGAACATGTAGCACTGATTTTCAAGCGTTTTGCGTCAACCCGTCAAAAACCCTGTCCACGGGAACTCCGGAATTGAAACAACAGAGTGACTACCCGTGATGCGAGCTACTGAAATTTTACCTTTTAGCTATTCAAGGCAAAAAAAAAGAAGATATCAAGCAAATGCGTAACAAGAGCTGTCCAAAATCTTATTAATACTATGATATACTTCCTCATCTCCATTTCTTTGAGCTAATAATCCATCTGTTCCACAGGTTGTGAATTTTATCACATTGTTCTTAGAGTGGGACTCCTTACGTGATCATGTTTTGATGAAGTGTCTTCAACTGAACGTTTACTTGTTCAGGAGCTGCATTTTTGAAAACAGATATGAAGTTAATCACTTTCTAGCAATAAGGGTTAGACCCAACTGCTAACTTGCACACACCTGTCTATGTTGCGGAACATCTGCAGAGCGGTATTCACTGATGATGTCCGTTGTTCCGACGGGATAACCAGTTTACAAACCTCTTTCAGATTACCATCAGCTATAGTGTAAAGCACAGGTGAGCAATCGCGACCCTGCAGGTAATTAATAAATATAAAAAGAAACCAAATATTCTGGTAAACAACCATTTAAGTACTAACAGCGGCAATTATACTGTTTTCCGTCACCCATTCAGCTGAAGTGAAAGGTATAGTCTGGTCGCATGCACAGGGCGCATGATCTGACATTGGCTGCAATTACGTACGCTTGATTTCTAAGATTTCTTCAGTAGGTTTTGATGCGAATTTGGTGTCATTCCTTCTATTTTGGCGTGCTGCATCCATCTCCTTCAAAAGGAATTCTGTGGCGTTCTCCCATCGCTGGAAACAAGTGTGGTCGTAGTTGCGGACAATGTCAGATCATGGGCCCTCTGTTGGCTACCAGACCATATGTGCCACAGTGTAATCCTGAAAAAAGTCGAACTCAAAGTCGAAAACAAAAACTCCAAGCAGTGCGGAAGCTAATGAGCCGGATAATGAAAAAATAAGAACCTGATTGACATCCACAAACGAAATGGATGAGTCGTGGGCTAGTCCGCATCCAGATGGTGAGAAAGCGACATGGTGGACCCATCCAGAAATAGGGAACTCAGCCATTAGCTGCCCAAACGGCATCTTTGACCCCCACGGATTAGGCGATGGTTTCTCGTCCACCTCAAAATCGACGAAATCGGAACGTGAAGAGCTAACCGTTCATTTATTCTTAGTACCTTATTAGTAATACAACGTTAACTCACATTTTGTTAGCCTTCTCTTATAAGAGCTGGGCACTTCTGCTAATATGAGAGCAGAATGAAGCTTATCGAAGAGAGATAGAGAGAAGGGAGAGAGAGAGAAAGAAAGAGAGAAAGAGAGAGAGATAAAGAGAGAGATGGAGAAGGACCACTCTTCCTCAGCAGCCCTTCTCTCAGATGCCCAGTACTCTCCCAAATTAATTTCTATGTAACGCATGTGTGCTTCCAACTGCAAAACTTCAACAACGGAAATTCCTTGAAACTGCGGCTGGCTTGGACTCAAATTTCTGCAACTCCCAATATGGTTGCGCCGTCCTGATCTTTCCACTGCTATGACATTCTCCCAACAATTATATACGCAGCAAATACGTAAGCAAATGCATAAGAAGATTTGATTGTTATGCCTGGAGAGTCAATAATTTATATTTTTTTCTCTCACCAATGGTTGTTACGCATACGGACAAATACATTTGTGGCAATTTCTATTTGTGGCAACACAAGAAAAATAATCATACCTCTTTGACCCATGCCGAGAAAACTCTGGCACGAAAATCGCAAGCACCAACGGCGAGGAGCACATTGTTAGGGTGCCAATCAATGCAATTAACAGTTGAGCGAATTGATTTCCTGATCTTCTTCGCCACCCACCTTTGAATAATTCTTTGTGATGATTAGTTAAAAGCATCATTTTGTATAGTACAGCTCGGTTACTGGAGATGAATGAAAAGAGGTTCAAGATAGGAAATGAAACCATTTTGAATAAAATTATCCTCACCAGTCATTTTCTCGCTCATAATAGCAGACCGATACCAGCTTGGAGCCACTTCCAACAGCGAATTTGTTCTCAGCTGGCGACCATTTGACGCAAGTGGCAGCGCGTTGAAAACGAACCTAAACGAAAACATCGGTGCAAAATACACATGCCATAGAAGTGGTGGAGAGCAAGAGGTACGATCGAAGTTTTTGCACCTCTCTCGCACCTTTATGTACATTCGAGTGCCGTGTGAGAGCTGTTCATCCCGGTATAACCTATTAAAAGCTGAGGTAGGGAGTAACGTCTACTTAGCCATAGGTGGTGCAGAGCTACTTCTCAGATACACATAGCGTGCGACCTGCGCGTATTAGGCCTCTGGCATAAGCTTTATTTATATGTAGTGCGTCGTAGTCCGATCCGGTCGGATAACAGAAGATGAGTATCGATCCTCGTCGGTCGGATTCCAACGTGGATCGATACATATCACTTGTCATCCGACGGGATCGGACTCCGACGAACTATGAATAACCCTTGCGATTACAGCTTACGACTGTCTGAGTCTATGATACAAGAATGATTGATCGCCAATGTATATGTCCGAGTTGTCTCACTATAGAGACGGCTGTCTTCTCTAATTACGAAGTGTTCAGAGACAGAGGGACACTGTAGTCATGACAGCTTGTGCCAGTGGGATGTGGCGGTAAAGGCGTCACATGGCCCCAGCTAAAGCGCGAACGCACGCTTCACTCGGATCCATGAGCAATAGCAAACGGATATGCGGTTCTGGAGTGCCCAAGAGCAAATGTGTGACCAATGGGGAACACCTCCGTAACATATAAATGGTAAATGTATGAGCTTGAAAAATCTAGGACTAACCAAGACGAGCTCTGGCTTCCAAGTTCCTTTGTCCGCCTCGAATGTCCAGAAGAATGCACTTATCCCTTGAACAGGATACAATGTGGTTCATGTTCGGAGCCCAGTCAAGTCCTGCCACAGGCAGGTCGCGCTGTGCCAGAATGGCCGTGTTCACCCAGTCGCCACTTCGCCAAGCAAAAATGTGGATTTCGTTGCTCGAAGTGGAAACAGCAACCTCTGAATACTCGCAGGTCAATATGCACACTTCAAAGAAGGGATGGGAACCTACAAAGATCTATAAATCAACATATAATTCGACAATATTTCTACAAAATTCTGATATTGAGGCAATTTAAACCACATGCGTGTGTTTGACGTATGTGTCTATGTATCTAATGGAGGATGGGTCCAGTCGTATCAGTAAACTTCCTCAGTGGAGAAAAAAGCCCTATCCTTCATCATATAGACGCATGCGCGTCAAACACATGCATCTAGGAGAACAACCCAAGACAGACTAAATCCCCCCTAGTTTCTCGCCCGCCCGCTTGCGCGCCCCGGTGCCAAAACGCGCCCCGGGGCAAAAATGGCGCGCTAGGCACCGATTTTCAAACGGGGGTTTTAGTGATTCGTTATATATTGATTACGTTTCAGAGGAAGGTTCGTACTTGCTTTGCTTTGACGCGCCATTCTTGCAATGGGTTCTTCCACTCTCACGTGCGCGCTGTGGAGTTCGGCTAGCTGGGGTTGTTCCTGGTGTTCGTCTGCCACTTCAATGTCGTTCCCGTCAGCAGCGGCCACGTCGGCGGCTGGGTTTTGGGCGTGTTGAGCCATATTCCATAATATTTCAATTATACTGATGCGTTTTTTTACGGCGTGAGCAATGGTTCGCGGAATTACGGTGTATAAGTTGAAGGAAGCTTAAGATTGCAGTGGAGATTGCATGAAAAAGGGATACAATGATTCTGTAGAAGATATGCCATATCCATCGAATGGTTTCCATCCCCATGAAGTTCGCTTTTATAGGCGGAAAGACTTGTGTTATGAAAAGAACTCGTGATGTTTTCTTTCCTTTATCTGATTGAAACTGACAATGAGTTGCAATCCACTTGCCGCTGAGAATGATGCTGCATGTCAATGCCACGCATGTGATGCAGCTGTAAAGCGCATACCTCTTACAGATATCGAAGAAATGCAAAAGATCTGGAAATGCAAAGTCCAGATCGAGTGACATGTCGGAGCTTGCGTTTACATTTCCAATTTTGAGATATTTGAGAAAGGGTTGTATTCCATTCATATAGTTGAGTGTGGCTTGCAGCAGAAATACCGTGGTGCTCGTGCCGCAAATCGCCTTGCAGTGTTCACCTGCGCTGTGGCTTTCTGGATGTCAGACTAACAAGTAATTGTCATAGTTGCGCCTTTTATGCAATTATAACACCCAAAATGGGTAGTGGTAAAATATTCGATAACTGCATTATGCTGCGGACGTCGTTGTTGGAGCAGTAACAGTTTACATAATCTTCGGCAGGCTTACAATTACATGCGTCTTTAATTGTACGGAAAGGAGGGATATTCTGTTTCATAGGTTTTTTGTCACTGGCAAAGCTGAAGGATGTTTCTCCATGTAGGTAGGCTGTCGTCGCGCCATCCGTTATGACGCGTTTCGTAAAAACAGATGTCGGGTTGAAGTTTAACGTGGTGACTTCTAATTTTGATCTTCCAAGCGGTGTCAGAGTTCGTGGAACTGGTTCCACCGTGTAGGAGGTCAATTCTTTGTTACCATGAATTTCTTAGTAACGGATTTTCACTGTTTCGAACCATGTGTGCCAGACCGACCTTGTCGACGTCTTTCATACTCAGCAGAAGATGTAGTAATGTTTCCACAGTGTAAAATTTACATTTTGATAAATGTCGCAATGTTTTAAGGACAATTATTTGAGAGTTTGATCGCGATTTTTCATGTGAAGAATCTTGGTTTTTGCACAGAGTCTGAATTCCTGGCGAGAATTTACTTTTCAGAGTGTATCTCAAGTCTCCTCCTAAGACCTCCAAGATTTTAATAGGCGCCGTTAGAAGCTCCCAACATGGCACGGCAAAGAAGGGATATTGTCGGGCGGTATTGGTGGCGACTGACTTTGGCAAATCTGTTTTCGCATCCTTGTGATCTGGTAAGTGGCGCTCGGTTAGAGTAAGATTTGTGCTACATAATGCGTGGCTAAGAATTTCTCTCTGAGCTCTTTGCCTTTGGAAAGAGTTCGACAATCGAAATCAAGGTGTCCTCCGCAGTGTGGCACACTGGTGTGATTTTCATAGAAAGCTTAGAACCAGGCATGAAATTCTACCGATGGGTGTCCGCAAACGTTTGATGTCCCCAGTCGCGGTGAAAGAAATCTCACTTTGATCCGCCCTAACTCTTGACAAAGAAATGGCATAATCTAAATTTCGGGTTACCAAGTTTGATGCCTGTGCTTGAGACTGGCCGAGAATAACATGGGGAGAGAAGGTACAAAAGAGAGTAAGAATGACCTTGAGAGTCCTCCACCCGAATTGGTTAGCCTATTGCAGCGTTATGGTTAAATTATTATTCGCGCAAGTGCTGTTACCAAATTTGTCTTTCTGAAGGGTCAATTCAGGAATTAATTCCATTTCCAAACAAAGCAGGAAAAATATGCTTCACATTCAGAAATGTTAGCGAGATCATGCTCTTCAAATTGATATATGGATATGTGCAAAATATCATTGGAGTAGTCATTCATTATAAGCGTTCAAAAATACATATGCAAAAACAGCGGAAACTTATGTAACAACCTAATACATACAACAGAAAAAGTTTGATAACAGAAAAAGATATCAAAATGATGACAAAAATGACTCCGTTTCAGCGAGTGAAGGTATACTTCAATAGTTTCAAAACAATTACTGGCATAGCGTTTCCCACAATCAAAATTCTACAGCATTGGGGTAGCTGGAAACATATCACGGAACTCTTCACAAAGAATTTGGCAAGAGGAAATATGGGAGATTGGTTAGAGATCATCGTCACACTCCACATCTGATAGCACACATCCACGCATGTATATGACGTGCACGCATGTATGACAAAAGCTGCTGCGCTTATCCCCTCCTCTCGGATGCCTCGCTAAAATCCTTCTTGTGTTAGTTCTTTAAGAACTGACACACACAATTCAATCATACATATCATGTTTAGTAATACCAGTTACTCCTAGTACTTGATTCCATTGAAAGTAAGGGTGGCAGTCCCTCACCTGCATATTTCGAAATCCTCAGGTTGTTTAACTGCAAAATTCTGTTTATGCCATGACTCGCGCGAAAGTCGAACAGACCGCTGCTATAAATGGACTTGAAAAACAAAGAAGCGGAGATGATTCCCTTCGATAACGACGTGATCGCAGCAACTGTTATTGTCGAGTAATTACTCATTAAGTGAGGCAGTTGCGACATGGAACACTGAAGAGTCGTAACATTTGATTTGAAAAAAGGAATTATATGAGTGATATGTGCGTTGTTACGTTTGATTCTACATCAATCAATGTTGCTGAGGAACGGAGAAGGTTCGTATACGGGTTTACAAAGACACAGTATTTTCGAAATCTTTGTATTTTCCTCACTCACTACGTCTGTCCAATGAGTTCCACTCTTCCTTGAAAATTGGCAGCCCTACTCTATGTAGACTGCAAATATCAAAATTTTGATAAAGTACATTGGCCATTCTTAACAACATACACCGGTATAAGCAGTTTTATGCAGCTAGCGGCGCTGATCTTCGATCCGTACCCTACCCGTCCTGCATTGTCACATTCGAAAATACTTCTCGAATTTTGTGACACTTTTGAACTTCTGGAACATCAGGATTTTCGAATAGTCAAATTATTGTGAGCCACCGAATATGCAAATAATTGAGCGTCCCGAATTTTTTAACCAACCAAATTTTCGCATATTCAAACGTTCGAATATTCGAATGTTCGGTTATCTATTTGGATTATGTAGGGGGACAACATACCATTCTGCAAGAAAATTTGTAACCACGCACATAGGCGGACAGTGAGATTCGCAATTAGCACCTTATGATTGGGAGCTTGTGCTGCTATCAAGACGAAACTTCTTAGGTTTTAGTGCACAATTGGTTAAAATTCCTGAAAGCTTAAAGGCATCAGTCTCAGGAATTTTTGGGGTGAAAATTCTGCCGAATTCTTTTGAGACTTTAGGGAAGATGAAATTATACGTAATGAGGAAATAGCGTGAAACATGCCAGAATACAGGAAATGAAGGCGCTGTTTCCCGTGCGTCGAACTCCCAGTCGAGTGATCTGCTGACAGGGTGTACGCGGGTCCCGTCACGAAACCTTGGTGGATGGTATGCATTCCATACAACTACACTTAGTGCAGTCAACTGGTCAATACCATGAACGGATGACACATTAAAAAAATCTGAATATTGAATGAGCAAAAATATTTATTGGAAACTGCTTCGAAACATCAGCAAATGTGGAATGCGTTTGATTGAAAATGGTGACTACACAACTACGTACAGAATAAAAAGACGTACATAACCGAAAAAGCGGAAGCTACTTAGAGTGAGATAGGTACGAGGCAATGTCAGATCAACGGCAAAACGTATAAGGGAAAGCTTGGACCAATGCGAGAAATTAGTCCATCTTGTAGCGAAATTAAAGCTTGAGCGGAAAGCGTACTTCATCGTTCAAGAGACCCAGGATTACATAGGAGCTCGGAATGAGGCAGAAAATGGGATTTCAGAATAGGATGGGGCAAGTTAATCAGCTCACTTTGAGAACTGGTGAATTTGCAATCGCAATCGTCGAATACTTCGTGTCTTGTTCCTAGCGGAGGTAAGGTTTGCGAAAGTGCTAGGTTATCCGTAACTTCTAGATTTCAAACAAAGTTTCTGGCCGAGTACAAAAATAAGATTTGTTATAGCCAATGCTTCAATACTTTCGTTCTTTTGCAGAAGAAACAAATAAAAAGATATTTGTAAAATTTCGTGCCTCCCACAGACACCAAGGAAGCAATCATGGTGTGAAATATTTGTGGCTCTCCATCGTCTGAATGGAAGCTCTGTCCTTTTGCCTTAGCCGAAATCGTTGCTTGTTAAGAGTCTAGACAAAACCTTCATGTTTGTCATGAAACGTTTTGTCATGAAGAGGAAAAAAGCCGCACGAAATGTGGACTTCTTTCCGAAAAAAGCTTGTGAATTGTCCCAGATTGAGAAGAATGCGAGGCTAATAAGAACAGACCCAAGAGTATATTTGAAACTCAGCAGAGCGTCGTTGCTTATCGGTGAAGTAGATTGCCGCCGAAACTGAAGTCATGGTTTGTCTGGTAGTCGTCAGTCATCTCGCAATCCTCACTGCTGGAGGCGATACCGTGTTTCAGTTACTGTGATGGACGGTTCCGTTTAGCGTGCCACTGAAAGGAGTAGTCTTTAAGGCTTAAGGACTTAGGAATAACAGGTGCTATTTATGCATACATTAATCGGCACCCAGCGGAAGTTCTTGCGATTGTCGTAGTAGTTAAAGCACATGTCGCGCCTGTAATAATTCAGAACACCTTTCCAAATCAATCCAGAATAATCAAACTCGTTGAAGGCAGCGGAAGTATTTTCGTCGGACAGTCCAATGAAGAAATAGCGCGAATGGAATTCGCTCTCTCACCAGTCTATGTGCGTCTGGTATATTTTCGTTGTAGCTCTCTTCTCTATAACTGCTGTTGTTCTCTGTTTTCACTTGAAGATGAAATTCCCACTAAAGAAAACGACCTTTGTGAGGGATTCTTGATCGGTGAAAAGTCCATATTCAACTGAAATTAGCAAGCAAGCTGCGTCATTCTCGTGCTATCGCTAGGTGCAAACGCACCCTTCACACCAGAGATGTGCGTTAGAAAAATTTTGAAATTCGTTAGTCTGTTAATTCGTTACGTTGAGCAAAAATGTCCGTTACGCGTTAATGCGTTAATCCATTGATTCGTTAATTTGTTAGACGGAGGATTTGCAGATATTTTGATAATTTTGTAACAAGCTCTCGATTTCTCCCACTAATCTTCAAAGCAAGTGAGAAGCAAGTTGAATAAAAAAATTGCTGAAAATTGTAAATTTTTAAGCCTCCGACTTTGTATGCGGAACACAGGTGGATGAAAACCCTTAGAAATAACATTTTTTTCTGTTCCGCTACCAAAGTAAACTTAGCAGCACTCAGACAATTGAAAAAAAAAACGAATGGCAGAGATGCCTTTGGCTATGTTTTGAATTACATTGCCTCACAGTGTTTGCCATAAAATCCTTGGCTATAGTAACAAATGAAAACTCTGAAGATCACAAAAGAATGATAGACTCAAAAGAACTTCTAAACGCGGAGGTTACAATACTGAGGATGAGGCACTGAGCCTGTTCTTAGGACCCTCATAAGTTTCTTATTGTGCAAAAAAGCAGTTTTTCCAAGTTTTCTATAGTGAAGATGGACCATGGATCTGGCGCAATTAAGATGGCTGTGGAGCACAGACTCTCGCACTCAGCGGAAGTTGCTGGTGTTTAAAGTCCTTTACATTCCAACATTTTGATGTGTAAGAATTCCTAGATGTTAATATGTATTACTCTGCCAATACTCAAATGGTCAGCAAAGAAGAATGGAATTGCGCAAAGTATTCGTCCAACCCTTTACGTAGTTGCCATTTCATCGAAGCTGTGTCCAATTCGGATTGCCGAAAAGAAAGGAAGGGAGATCTCTGGATCTCCTGTGGGGACTCCCCATGAATGCGGCTTGAATGTAGCTGTCGAATTCAAGTAATGTTCTCTTCGACTTGTTTTAATAGAATTTCCCTTCGATCCGTCGTAACGTATGCGTCATTAGGTAAAGGACTGACGATTATCACCTTAATTAGTTCCTCACTCTCCTCATCATGGCACATCTTCGGGATCAATCGTGAGCATATTGCGCTTTCGGATGGATAACAGAAGAAGAAAGAGAAAAGAGGCATGACGCATGGATATGAATTTAGATATGCACTGCATGGAGGGAACCTAGGCAAACCATATGCATTAAATCCTCATTAAATCACATTGTCCTGCAGATGCCTCAGTACAGACCATGTTTCACAATCGTCCTGAATATATTTGTAATTTGCTTTATAGCGCGAGAAGGACGGGTAGATAGAAATAAGGACGAGAAAAGCACGCGTTTCAGCCACTGTTTTGTCCACTAGCGAATTGAATTTTAACGGATTTCTGGAGGTTTTCGTGAAATAGTTAATTCGTTACGTTGGGCCAAAAATGCCCGTTACGCGTTAGTACGTTAATTCGTTTCGTTAATAACACACACCCTGCTCCACACAGCGGTGCACCCGACGATCTGCATCACCCTATCCAGTAAAGCCTCTCTTCATTCTTTGGGCTTCACCTTACTAGTCTTCTCCCTTCTATGTGACCTTATATTCACCATTACTGACCAGTCGGGCGATTTATTTTTACGCAAACGCAGTAATCTTCTTAACTAAAAGTAGAATAATATTCAGACGGTCTCGTGATTACTTCCGAGACATTTGCGATTAAAAGGGAAGGACTGTCTGAGTAGGGTGCTCGCCATTTATGGATTAGATTTCAGGTATCATCGCCATGGGATCACAGAGCGTCGCTCACTAGCGGAAACAATGGAACAGATCGTTGTTGATTCCAACATGATTGCATCTAGCATAATCAAAAAAAAAAACCAAAACCTAGGCCTTACTTTTTGACATTGGAAAGATTTCAGATAGAAACAGGCGAACGTCATAGACATTCATTTATTTCACCGCATTGCTTCGCTCTCCTTTACTCAAAGCGATGCACAAGCAACTTATCGCTCATTTCATCAAGCGGTGAACATTGCCAAGCGTCCATAGTTAGTCATCATCCATTTTCCTTTGTTATTCCTTGGAGAAAGGTTCCACTTTTTATTCCTGACGCAGCGGTCTTCATGATGAATGAACAGGAATACGGATCATTCATGTTTGAGCTAGTAATCTCCTGGATTTCTAGTCTTCGTGCAACCCTCACCTTGGAAGGATATCATTACCAGTATGGTGATGTCGTTGAGTTGCTTCAGCGAATCATAATACTCCCTCATTTATTTATTTATTTATTTATTTATTTATTTATTTATTTATTTATTTATTTAGTTAATACACCACTGAGGTGTGTCACAACGTTAACGTCAACATCAAGTCACTAAGCGGAATGTGAACAAACGAAAAAAAGCAAAATTTTCTAGTTAGACATAGCTGTCGGAAGTAAAACTGTTAGTGGAACACAACATTAACAACAGAGTGACAAACGATTTCCACTACATACGCCGTTATGCTGGATGGAGTAACACCAATTGCCAAATGAGAGCCCGTGGAACAGAGCCATGAGCAGAAATGGAATACGTTTGGTAATCCTCATTGAGTGAAACTCAGGCAAGCCATTACTCCAGAATGAATACTTCGGATAGTCACATCAAGGAAAACATTACACTCATCGTAATTGTATGAAGAAAACTGGAGGGCCAGAAGTCAAGAGTCTGAATGCTAGATCAGTAAGGACGTCACCTAAACATCGGCAATGTTCAGTCGACGTAAGACGTCAACTTTAGCTAAACATTTACGAAATGTCTCCGATTTTTGTGGAGTTTTCGGAATATTCCCTCATATGATAGTTGTTATTTGCAATGACACACAATCAATAATACAGCATTCCTATCCTTTTTATAGTCTAGTGGGAATTTATTGCAGTTCCATCCTGGTCACGAGAGATTCTTCACAAGGTCTTAATCATTGGGATGACCAAGGTTGTCCTTCAGCGTGATTCATGTAATAGTAGGTTTAGGTAGACACGACCATCATTCGTCTCTCAAGTGGACCTAAAGGGTAAGGACTGCATGAATAAGGACATTGGTGTAATGAAGACAGCAAAAAAGTGAGGGCACCACTCCTTGACCGATCATTTGAGATGCTAGACGATGTGGCGAATAAAATCAGCGCGGATTTGTGTCAAGGTATACGTTCAGGGTCTAAAACAGTTCGGTAGTGTTTGATCAGACAGACATTTCCAGCCGCTGACTCATGGAGAGCGCCGCCACCTTTCCGCCAAATTTTCAAAAACCAGTGTGCCCTTCTTCGTGTCTGAGGGCATGCATTTCACGGTCTTTTTCTTTGTCCGCTCAATAGCGAACGCCGGGTAATTTTGTGTCCCGGCAAAAACGCGACGCAGAGAAAATTCATCACGTCTGACGCATCATATTTGGCGTACTCTGCAGCGTCAGGATAGAACACATCATCTGCGTTCGTGAGCTCTATGGAAGCTGTAAATGCCAGCTCAGTTATTTGCTGAATGGTCGTTGCTGTACAACGCAGCTACTCCTTGGGTTGACAAGCTGGAATCTGGAGGAGAACACAAATACCAGCTGTGATTCACGTCATTTCGACCATGCATATCAATTCCAAGTGGTAAAAAGCACGAAGCCACAGATAGTGCACATTAACTTGTGAACGTTTTCGTTGTCACCTAATGACAATAGGCAAAAATCAATTTGAAAACGTATTAGGATTCTTGATTATGTCTTAGGAATCTTAACTAATTCAAGAGCAGTAGGGAGTTTCAAGTATCTAAAAAAAGAACTGTTACAGCATTTACTAAGTTTCTTCAAGCTGTACCGCACTCTCTTTCATGACCATTTGAATATTCGACCAATTCGAGGTCGGATAAGTTGAAAACGAATACATAGTACAAGATTGGTTCACCCATCCTACCGCATCGTAACACTACGTACGAACCGTGGTCGCATATGTGAACCTCTAGAAACTGAAAAAAATTGACGAAAATTAGTCGGATGAACACACCGTAGCGGCTAACATGATCTGATTTTGATATTCTCCTATCCAGTATGAACCACGCATGAGTGGAATTCTTGTTTAGGAGTTGGGAGATTTGTTGATTCCGGCGTCATGGAAGCGCTTAACTTCTGTGTTTAAGGAGGATTGGCGCTAGTTGAGTTATATGAAGTAGTATATGCTGTTCCTGTATCCCCTTCAAGCTTCTTTGAACTTCCGACTTCCGAACTTCCCGTACTACGCGATGTGTTCTTCCACTCATCACCTGTAGAAACATACGTATACGCCGATATGCGTATCTGATCGTTCTGCTCCAGGACATAATTACCTGAATTTTTTTTCCAGATTAAAGCTTGATACTCAAAATCAACTAAAGGCGCCACCATCCCATCCGCTTCCAGCCAATACATAGATTGATTGTGTCGGGAAGACTGCGTGGAGCATGGTTATGCGTCTCTTCCTTTAATGTTTTTTCTCCTTGGCTTTTTTCTTCACGTTATTTTTTCCGGCTATCATACTCACATCTCGTTGGAACATGTACGGGGGGGCATAATTTATTTTACATCGTTTGCTTGCTTATTACTCTGCGGTAGTGCAATATTTTTCGACAGGCTAGATCCATCTTCATAGAGCGGGATTTTCTCTATTTTCTGATTACAAACATGCTCTGGATACTCGGGATATGGCGGAGAAATTTTAACAGAAACTTCAAACTCAGATTTTTGGTGCCGCCAGATGCACTGATTTAGCCAACAATTCCTGCGCAAAACGGCCACAAAAACTGTCTTTGACAGCGGATTTAAGTGGGATAAAAAGTAGTTTCGTACTCTCGGAGGCTATTTTGAGATGTATGCGCAAACTCCGCTGCAAATCATGAGTTGATAAGAGCACAGAATGAAGCTGTTTCAAAAATTACTTGGATGAGAAAGCCGAGCCTTAGATTTCGATGAGCACATCTGGCCATTACCTGGGCCTATTGATGAGGGTGCATAGCCATTCTGCAGCATGCTTACACTACTTTTCAGAGCACATCAACAATCTTGCTGGTGTCCTGTCTTTTAGTGGAAAAATTCCTAGAACCCAATTTTGGTTGAAAGTGGCCATTACCGGTGGCATGGAGTAGTCGTGGTTTTTCGCCCGCATATTTCTTAGACTTCGCTTTATTGGGAGACCCCGGATACGCCTGGAAAGAGCACTTCTTGCTCTTCAAGAATTATCTGAGCAGTGAAATCCATTTCAAGGATTATGTGCGATATTTCAGGGGAAATTCTCAAAACAACCCACTTTTCTCAAAAATTTGTTTCGAGGTCTTGCTCAAAAGCATAATCTTTCCGAGGAAGCTGGTCATAATCATGAGATACTTTGTAATTTCTCTATGCGGCAGAGAAAAGAGCGGAACAATGCATGGGTTCCAGGCTTAGAAATAAAACATCAAACGTTGTACAATAACATGTGCCCTCCTGTACTGTTGGGTTTCGATGCTTATTGTTTTTGTCTGGAATTTCTTTGCTTACTGTTTTGTCTGGAATTTCTTTATGAACTGACAACTTGAAGATATCATCATTAGCTGCATTTCCACTCTCCACGTTGCACACGCTCCTAACAGCAACTTATCAGAAGGCAAACATGTTATCCAGTCATCCGCGTCCTGATCTGGATTGTAGTGAAAACGTTGTGAATGGCCTTTTAAGAATATGGGTAAAAACAAAAGGCCTAAAAATGTTGTGGAACGGAAGCGTCTTCCCCGCACCCGCAAAAAAGATGCAGAATTTCTTACTGACTTCCATGTTTTTGCCATGTCGTTGAGTGCATTCCTCGGCTAAAATTTGGCAGCTAGCAGTAAAGAAGATTTCAAGCGTAGATTCTGATTGATAAATCAGCGCAAGACATAACATGGAGATAATCTGATGCAGAAGGACTACAGCGAAGTTGTTTCTTCTGTGGTTTGAGCTAAAATTTCTGTTCATGAGAAAGACGTGGAAACAAAAGTGAAAAATCTCAGACCATCTTAGCACATCCGTATATGAAGTAATATGAAGTATTACCTGGATCTCAGTGAATTCCTAGAGTAATTGAGAATTTGAATTTAACCTTGGTACCAGTGATTTCTCCCAGAGCGTGGATTCATAGTTGGGTTAATCAGGTTAAATGAGGTCACACTCGTGTTGGTGACGGGTAAATTTCAGGCCGTTAACACGTTTACCATGGGTAATATCAGTGATGCATGGGGCCGCAAGTGTGATTTGTTGCTGCACATTATTGTTGTTACGATGTAACGGTTACCACTTCCTTGTCCATTTCTTGCTATGCACTTGTTCTCAGTGTTGCATCCTAGATGAAGTCCAAACCCGAATTGATGCCTAGGAATTGTTTGCCAGAGCGGCAGCTTTTCCCAACTACACCTCGACCGTTTTTTGTGCATTCTTCAAAATGAACGAATGCTCTCATTCAAGTGCATCTCATCTGTGACGGATAGCTGAAACAAGTAATCAACGATAGACAAATAAACCTGCTGAGCGGTTAGCTGAACCGACGCTAATATCGCCTAGATCCTTGTGATCCAATGAATCACTAGACGTTACAATGAAACCACAAGAAGCAACGCAAAACTGCTTAGTCTCCGTTTTTCTGATTTCTCTTATGGAATTCCATCTCATGATATAAAAACTGTCCTAGCAATAACAGGGCAGAAAATGTAAATAGCCCAAGGAAAAGCTAATTTTGAAAAAAAAAATTCACAAGTCGTCGCAGGTTCCGATCCCTCATGGCACTCTGATCGTCTGCGTCCATGCATTTCATTGATACGCACACGGGGGATAATTGCAGAACGGAAGAATATAAAGATAAATTCGTATACACTGGCGAAGGAACCTTATCAGAGCTTCACAGACCTCCGAGGGAGACTGCAGAAGGTCGACCAGAACCTCATGGCACTCTGATCGTCTGCGCATCCATGCATTTCATTGATACCATCGTTCTCATTCCTGTCTGATCCTCCTTCTTGCTGTTCTAACATTTCCAAATATGTAGATGGTGGCGCGCGCGGATCTCTTTGCCCTAGGTCCGTCAGTAGCTCAAACTCACAACACACTCACATTATAATTGATTGAAATTCCCAGGAAAATGACGTTTCCCCGTTCCTCTTCTCCCATTAGTTAGCACTATAGTTTTTAATGCAATTCCAGCGATGAAGAAAGGATATTTATGGAGCATGAGTAGCCTTGAAGAGCACAGATAGCGATGCGTGAAAAAAGACCGCAAAAAGCGTGAAGGGAAGTGAAGAACCCTTTCCTACACACATTACCTGCGAATACGATAGCAGTTTTTTTCTACTGCCGTGACACATGTTTTCTGCGATGCCGTAAAAAATTCGTGAAAAGAGATCAAAGGGGGCGGGAAATGGAAAGATGCCGTTAAAGATGTCCTGGCCCTACTCTGTGTATATGTACGTTGTCATTTTCGTCGAGGCGATCGTTCGTAGGGCACATTTACAAGGATTTTCTTTCAGAAGGTGATTAGTTCCAAATTCCACTGTATCGTAAACATTCTACGAGAAATCTACTAGAGGGTAAAGGCATCATTATCAAGCAGTTTCAATTTTCTTGTCTTTGTTAAGGACTGGGTGTCTGCATAATCTGCATTCTTTACATTTTCTAGCATAACTCCATTTAATGACGACTATGTTGGACACCGCGTACGCGTCACGACCGACAACTCGTCTGCTTTTTCGCGCCATCTTCGCCCATCAGACTGCATGTCAGCATCCAATGAGTTGAGGAATTTCAAGGCTATTGGATGTACTACAAACATGGTCAGTGACAGCTGCTATTTTATGGAGATGTAGAAAAATTGCTTTGTGATACTTTGTTGAATAGGTTATTGAAACAAAATTGCTGCAAATTTTGTGGATGTTGCTGTTATCACATGTCTTAGGTTTTCCTCGACTACCTTGAGCATCCATTGTCTATTGGTCTATTTGGTCTCTTTTTTTTCTCTTTTTTTGATATACATATTCTGTTCTACAACCTGAATTGTTATTGTCTGTGTTTGATTTGTTCTTATCCAGTGCTTTCAACGTACTAAATAAATAATTGAATCATTGAACTCCTAAGGGTCAGTACCAGTTGTCCGAGAGACCTGGGAGTGGGCTAAGTCTAGTTATATGGAGTCCAGAACGCAATACGAATCAAATCCGTTCTCCATTTCTGCTAAACTCTATTGTCAGAAAAGTTATAGACGCTCTTCTCTACGATGCACGACCTAGTAAGTAGTAGCCATGCGCTTTTCGCGCTCATAGTTTTCACATGCGGGTTATTTGAAACCTGGGTCAGGAACTCTACATCCATTTTAGTCTCAGAGCGCTATGAATTCTATCGCACTGAAGATCAACAGAAATGGGAATTGGATTGGTGACGCCTATCTCTTAGACCTGAGCATGTTCTGGGGTAGAATGTATAAATGAGATTACCCAGGGTAGAAGCGTCAACACCACACAAGTTTGCCCACCACTAGCATGGGTGGTTACCCTGGGTGATCTCAATTCTGCATCCAGGGCTGGCATTCATGGAATGATAACTAAGCAAACCAACGATGGTTAGTTATCGTATACACTTCGTATTGATAGAACATGTAGGACGCAAAAGTTGGTTTTCTAGACTGGTTTCGCTTGGATATGTGTTCGTGAGTCCTGACCCAGGCGCTGCTGGACTGAGTCGTTCTGGGCTTGGATTCATGAAACGCAAACCATGCAAACCAACACTGGCCTGCGTGATTGGTTAGACCATAGGCTAGGTAACGTTGAGGGACACAGGACACAAAAGTTGGTTTGCTAACGTGATTTCGCTTAGTTTTGCGTTCAAGAAAACTAGCCTTGACAGAGGTTGCATTTGATTTCGTAATTTTTGGCAAGTCAAGTCTTAGGAGCTATAGTAAATCCAATGAGAAGGTTTCACAAGAGGAGAAAAAGTCAAGCTGAAGTTGTTCGGAACGAGACAACAAAGTGGAATACTCCGGAAGAGAGGGTGATCCGGTGGAACATTGAGACAGGGTACACCCAGATTTTACCTTTTACCGCGTCGAGTTTGAGTGTTGGGATGGGACATGGTATAATAGAGACGCTCCCTATTTCCGTTATTTTTTATATTGTCATTTCATCCTGAGTTCGACGTTTTTAATCATCCTGGTACTCTCCAGCAGAAAATCTTATCGAACTCAAAACAGGAAGCGGATCCAGTGCTTGAGCAATTTTCCATAGATTCGCAGGGGTTTGCTGAGGAACAACAACGCTAAAGACAAGCACAAAAGAAACTTAATTGTCCGGGAAAGACCGTATCCAATAAAAAGTGCAAGCGATACGCGGCGCAATGGTTGATTCGTCATTTCATCAACAGCGCAACAAAGAAACATAATAAATGAGAGGCAGCGGAACTGGTTTCGGCCGTTTCAGCATCACTTGGCACGCTCTAATGGTGTGTTGAAACTTACGAGTATTATAGAAGGAGCGCTTCTTACAGGAACACTCTCAAGCAATGAGAAGCCTTGGAAAAAGCTGCAGGTCAGGCGATGACAATGGTCAATCCGGGCGATGGCAACTTCATCGACGCGACTCAGCCGCGTTTTTACGTCGACGTCGTCGCTGACGATGGGCGGAATCGCAATCGAACACATTAATTCTCATAGCCAAAAAGAAACTGCTGGTAATGGAGTAGTGAGAGGATCGCAGCCAGAAAGCGAACTGGTATGGAAGTGCAGCAAACGATTCTCCCGGCTGGTTCGGACGTAGATCTTCGCTTGTGGGTAAACTGGCGCACCTTCTAGCCATTCGACGGAAGCATTCAAGAAAATTTCAGCCTCCTAGTATAATTAAATCACGTGCAAACTGTTTACACTGGTTTAAAATTATTTGAAAAAAAAAACGCAAATATCCCAAATAAGCATCGTAAATCCAGCAATCTCTTCGGAACTCACGCTTTACGACGCGGCAGTTCACATACGCTAGTTCCTTCATGTCCAGCCAAGAGTTCGGCGTGTCCCTTCGTTGCGGCACCCATGACCGTCAAAAGGAAGAGTCGCACTCACAATCAATGTGTGGAAAACATCACCCCAATTTCCTGGATTTCTTAGATATGTAGCGCCATTTCAGCATGAATATTAGTTTCTTGTGCCAGTAGTCGTCAGAACAGCATATGTCAGAGATCGCATCTTGCGTCATCCACAGAGCTGACCGGTTCCGCGAAACTTGACTAAAGAACGCCGGTGTAGCGACGAGAAACACCTGTGTAGCCTCCCTTCTTCAAAAATCTAACGTCTGGCGAATCCTCAGCTTTGCGCAGGCTCCAACTCTAGTACCGCTCTTTTAACTGTTATAACCCAGCTCTGCAAAAAAAATTTATGTTCCGAATCGACGGTTGAATTGAGAACAACTGCGTGGAGTTTGAATCCATCTATGTACACACGGATGTACTTCACTTTGCCGATGTATGGAGTATTGTTAGCAGTAGTAACCTCAACCAACTCACCCATGGTGCAACTAGTTGACGATATTCGATCTGGGAAGAAGAATACACTTTACCTGTCATATAATCTCAGTAATCAATAAGATAGTCACATAATTTACAACTCGGTTCGAGTCCTCGGGTTTAACAACACCTCAGAGTTATAAAATTGATTCATCGGTCAGAATTCTGACTGTACTGCCCTCCTCGAGACCTAAAAGGGCAAATTCCATTTTCTTTATTTTACTCAAAGGGTGCTTCATTAAGCAACATAGGATAGATTACATGTCCTGGATGCATCATTGAGGCTACCAAGGGTGGAAGGCACCGACGCCAGTGCGAACGTTGAGTAAATTCGTGTGGTGTTGGCACGTTTGATTTGGTTAATTTCAACTATACATGCGGCTTCACAAAAAACCCTATACTATGAGCTCATTTTTTTCTTCGTATACTTATTCATTTGTTCATTCATTTATTAAAATGCTCCCTTAGGTGCACATAACAGTATACAGGACAAATCCGACTGAAGGAATTACAACTACATATAGTCAACTCCAAAAGTCCGTAGACAAGAGTTGGGGCCGCGGTGCTGGTCTCTCGCTGTCTGCTGCACGGATTCAGCGTGGCATGCAGGGCAGAGACGCGGAGGAAACCGCGCCGCGGTTCCAACTCTTGTCTACGGACATTTGGAGTTGACTATATGTATGCCCAAGTTTAAAGAACAAACAACTTATAGATTGAAGGAACTGAATTGCAAAAAAAAATTCAATCTTCTTTTCAGAAATGAGCAATCTAATCATCCAGCAGATTAAGACATGAAAAAGTGAAAGGAAAACTCAAATAGAACGCAGACGAGGTGTTGCTTTCCAAACACAGCAGGGAGAAACTTCAGGCATATCTCGCATCAAAACGCGGAAGCAATGATGTAACCTGCCGTCATAAGGAAGCAGATTAACATGGTGAACAGAGCCTCTACATACGAGATCCAGGAGAGTGTTCGCAAATATTCGCAACAACTGTGTAGAAATGTCCACCTTTGGACGTGTATTATGTGTGTTTGTAAGTAACGAATAGAAATCAATCTATTTATTATATACCATGGCACTATATACAATGGTGCAACACTAACACGATGTAGATGAGAAGCTCTTCAGATACTACAGTTGCAGTATTTTTACGCAGAAAATTCCTGCTTAGCAAGTGAGACATCAGTGCAATCCGGAGATCAGAGACTTCTTTTCCCCCGAAATTGTCGATTGGCTCATTGATTATATTGATTTTTGGTACTTCTGTCCTCTTCGGCGAGCATAGGTCAACTACCAGGGTTCCTAAACACGTTGAACACAATCACGTGTCAATCATTCCCCACGAAAATATCGATTTATCGATTTCATTGATTTTTCCGCTTTCGCTTCAAGTACGATTGAGAATATCTGTAAAAGGGTTTTCCGATGCGGTGAACACGAATACGATAAAAGTTCTGCACGAAAGTACCAGTTCGTTAACTTTATAGACTATTTCGCCTTCGTGCAGGTGTAGGAGGGTCACTGGCCCCTCAACTGTTGCTCAAACTTTCGTTCGTTCAGCAGCAGCTGCTGAAGGATGGCAGGAGTTGAGGGGAGGATGGCAGCAAATGGGAGGAGATACTGCTAGGGTTTCTAACCGAGGCATTGTGCTGCTCAGGCTGCGTTCCCAGCACAAATTTATCAGAGATCAGGTATGCCTCCCAGTATCTCATAACATAGGAACTCATTCAGCCAAAGAATCGTCTCAGTATAAAACAGATTCTCATGGGATATCGTTTATCCAAAGCCTATTCATTCTTCTCACAGTTGATTTAAGAATCATCTCTTGAAAAGAGTCCTTCTAGCCTTGCGTATATACTACAATCCACCTTAGACTATGATTTTTGGGCTTAAAGTGTTGGCCTGTTTTAGCAGATTATGTCCCTTGAAAATGTTTATTTTATCCTGAAACAATGACTGTCCTGCCCGTTGTTCAGTTCCTGTTTTCATCTATGTTTCTGACATTGTCATGCACGCCTATGTGCTTATTCAATAAATTAAATAAATAAATAAATAAATAAAATAATCATGAAGAGAAGGGAAAGGGACAATCCTTCTGCCAGGGATGAAATGGACAAGTATGAAAACCTCTGTGGCCCTGCCAAACCCCTCATGGATCACTCCCTCTTCGCTCTCGCCGACCTTCGCACAGCCAACCTTGGCCAAGCACTGGAAGCTGGCATTGTTTCTGCGCGCAGATCTGTAATTTCCGCCACAAAAACATGTCCGGGCCGTCGCCGACGTCTTCATCGTCACCCACACATCCCGTCATCGCTTTCTTTGATCTTAGCGGGCAATTTGCGAACACGGGCGAAAGCCGCCGCTCGGCGCGAGCGACTGTTGCTAGCGGCCATTTGTGGCGCACGGTTAGCCTCGCGTCCGCTATCCGGTTCAAGCAGCACATATCTTCCATCTGTCTCTTTCCGTGTTGGCGTGTCGTCGTCCAAAAACATCAACGCACTTTCGCTCTCAACTTCTAGTCACTCCGTAACCACTACGCACACTGTAGCTCTGTAAAGTTCTGCGGATGCGCCACGGAAATCATTTTCTCTCGCTTCATTTAGAACTAGCAAGTCATTTGAAAGTATTGGGCTAGTCTGAAAGTCTTGCACTAACAATTATTTTTCGATTCAAGACTCCTCGGCGTTTGGTTGATATTCTTCGGCAAGAGAATGTGGCAGAATGCTCTACTACTTCTCAACTATAAAAAATGGCAGAAATTGGTCGTTGTGCCGATTCTTCTCTTCGAGTTCTTCTCGCCCTATTCTTTACATATGAAATTAGATGCATATGCCTATGACAGAAAATTTAATATTCTCCTGTGGAGGGATACTCCCGGGCAGCTCCTACGCTATGGGCTCATACTTAGTGAACGAAACAAGGGTTGAATAGATTTGACCACTACTATCTGCGCTTGCCATGCTTCTATCTGATGCGAGTCAATCCCAGGAAGTCTTTCCATAAATTCTGCTTCTTTTAGGAGGCAGACCATCTTGAACCTCTTCGGCAGTTTCCGTGGATCCCGCTGCTGTGCTCCCATGTATGATTGAGATCCTCCAGACTTAACGTATTAACATCCCACAAAGTTAGCTATCGTTGACACGGGCGTTAACCCATTTACCCTGGGTAATCTCATTGATGCACCTCAGGACTCAGGACTTTTGCAATGATTCCGCTAAAGTTCCTGGAAGTTATCCCTGTAATTCCATGTAGTGCAACGACTATTTTTTCCCGAGGTAAGGGGTCAAACGCTGTGTTTCCGCTTTTTCTACTCGCGAGCACTTCGGATTATGATCCTTACCATATTTTATCTGTGTTAAAAAAAGATTGCTGCCACTTCAATGGGTATTGGATGTCACTTAGGGTTTGCTCGGCAATCTCAGTAGTGCCGTATCCCTTAGTGAGAAATTTCCACTAAAACCCTGTGCAACGGCGTTATCGATACGATGCTTCACCACAGGCTCATGACGGATCACCGTGTCTCAGTCGCGCAGTGACGCCTAAAATACGTCGAGCTGTTCCAGTGGTAAGGGAAAGTGAGACCGGTGTGTTTCCCATTTCCCTACTCCACTGACATTTCCACGGTGTTGCGTTTTCTCTGCACTTAGGTTAGATCTACTCTTCTCTCCTGTGCAGCATCCCAGAGTGGACGAATTTCTCGGCCATATTATGGTATATCTTGCTACTTTTACTGCCACATATAGTAACTGACTCAATCAAGTCGTTCCACTACAGCATACTGATTTTGATTCTGAGAACTCATCTGCCTTGGAGGAGTAGGTGAATCACAACTTTTCTTGATACGTTCATGAATGCGGGCCCTGGATTTAATACGTTACGTTCATGGATACGGGCCCCTTCATTGAGAGGATAAGGATGAGGAAGATGAGGATAAGTCCCAGCATTCTCCCCTCCCCTCCAGAATACACCGTTCACTAATACGGGGCTTGGATGCATCATTGAAGGTTTCCAGGGTAAACGTGTTTACGGGCGTGTCAACGATGGGTAAACTTGTGGGCTACTAACACGTTTACCCGGGGTAATCTTAATTATGCATCGGCCTCGTGTTTTAGCACGTCAACCCTGGGTAATCTCAACAGTGCATGCCAGCCAAGGGTTACTTGTGCCCCTTCACAGCCCAGCTATGCTGTCCTGGTGCTCGTACATATGTGGTATCGATGGTGCAGATGACGTTTCAACTGGTATCATAGCTGTATTCGTATTACTCACTCTGGTTTTCGTGTGTGACTAGCCGACAGTGTTTTTACTATGTTTCAAGCGTAATCACTGTAAATAAAAAACAAATAAAGAAATGGAAATCGTCAGCCGCCTGTTGCACCTTCTCGACTCCACCCTCTTTTTTGCTGACGTCCTTTGTCATGGAGAGGTTTCGGCTGGATTGTATGTTTTGCTTCATCAATACGTTCCACTCATTACGTAACCGTCGTCGTCACCAGGCTTGACTACTCAATTCTACTGTCTAGACAAACTTCAGCCTAGCCTGGATTCTTCTACTCTTCAGAGTAACCTCAGGCAACTCTGCTGGATAATTGTTCCCTTTGCAACTTTTGAGAGGTTATTTAGAGAGCATCATTTTCTGGATACCGCCCTAAACCTGGCAACTTGGGCAAAAAAACCAGCGCTGGTTATGGGCCAATTCTTCACAAATGTGCGGTGGTAAACACGAGAAGGAGAACTTATCTACGAACAAGATCTACTCGAGTTCCATGTGCAGCCGTCAGCAGTCACTGAACAATCAATTTGCCGAACTTTGGAGTCAATTTACTTTATGACCGTATAACTAGTAGAGTTCCCGCTAATTCTCCCACATTCCGCTGTTTTTCTAACCAAGAATTAAAGTGTTTACCGAGGAGAATACTACCGTACTGGAACATACGTAACTACCCAGCGTTGATTTTTGAGCCTTTAGTTCGAAGAAAACGAACGTCTGCAAAATTTTTCTTCCGAAAAATATTCTTCGTCTCGCTAATGATACGCGTTTCCAAATGCTACTTCTATTTAATCTATTGATATGCACTACAGGGGTTCTAAAAAGAAGAAGTCATTTTCTGAAACAAGAACATAGGAGTAGTTAGCAAGCTATTAGATTGCACTGGAAACTTACTATGGAGACCTTCGTTTTCTTAGAGGATAAGCTGTGCGTCCGGGAAATCCGACCGTAAATTTCCGGTTGTAGGAGTTATTGGAAGCTTCAGCAGCAGATATTATGTTTTACCACAACCAAAAAGAAGGGAAGCAGCACAGCTATTTCGCGAACTTAACAAGCTTTCCAAAAAAGAAACCGTCTCATGGCAAGCCTGGTAATTAAACTCGGAAGACAATCTACGGTAGAGTTGATCATCCTCATGTTGATGAAATTCCTTTTTTGCATCTGTGGTGGAACAGGTAAATAGACTCTACGAATACTTGTGGGAAGACCCCAGCAGCCTTACTGTTTACCGAGCCTTTGTACATGTTTGAGATTACCCAGGGTAAAGGTGACGATGCATACGCAAATTTGCATGGTGTTATAACGTTCACAATGGGCAAGCTCAATGATGCGTGCAACTCCAGTGTCTAACTTCATCATCGGATGAGTAATCGCGTAGGTAATTTTGCACCAATGGCAATGATTACCCATAGGTGGCTGCTGGATATAGACAGCTTCACGTTTGTTTTGAAAACATTGATGAGCGGCAGATGAAGGGAAAAATTGGGCACGTTAACACGTTTACCTTGGTTATTGCCGTGATGCATTCGTGCTCAGATGGAGAAATTCTTCAGCTTTTATGGAATTGACCTAGGGCCGGGTGCATCATTGAGATTCCCCAGGACAAACGCGTCAGTAGCCCGCAAGTTTACCCATTGTTGACATAAACGTCAACATTTTTACCCTGGATAATCTCAATGATGTGTCTAGGCCCTTTCTAGTTCTCACAAGCCCGATCATGACAATTAGACCCGTAATAAAAATGACAACTCCTAATTCAATAGGGGAATTTGAAACTCTGGCATGAACAAGTTATTTTCTGGCTATATAAACATGTCTGTGGTTGATTATACGAAGCATATTCCAGAAGCAATGCAGTGTGCTACATAGTGACATGAGCTTGCCGGTTCGGTAAAGTCCGACGAAGCGGCAGCGAATAATCGAAAATAGCTTTGAGAAAGTTCCTTTCCTCACTACATTGAAAATCTGTCCTCTGGCAAACCCTGTCCTTTGGTCAGGTCCTAGTTCAGATCCAACATTTCTTTCAATTGTTTTACGGCAGCCTTTAATGTTGTTTTGCAAATTTTGTGAGAAAATCTTGGAGCTGAAATCGTTAGTGAGATTACCCAGGGTAAATGTGTTTACGCGTGTGTTAATGATGGGTAAATTGGGGAGGTGCTAAAATGTTCACCATGGGTAACCTCAATGCTTACGACATCGGGAATAATTCCAAGTCATCGTAACTTTGTAGTTTTACTGCATTACGCTCTCCTGATTCTTTTCCATCTTAGGGTCGAATACTTCGGAAAAGGAGACATTTGTTGCACCCACCATTACGAATTATTTCTTACTGCAGAAGAGCGAAAATTAAGGGAATGCTAGAGAAGGCTCAAGTACCGCACATTAAGAAAAAATCGCGATTCTTTGCGTTTTAATGTCAATGTATCCCTAAAAGTATTCACGCCAAATAGGCCATGTCAAATGAAGCGTCGTCAGGCGTTTTTTTCTCGGCTGGCATTGGCCTGTTGTAATGGAACCATCGAACAAAAGTGTGGCAGCAACAGCGCTCCACGGCTAGCAGCTAGTCGTCGGATCTCATTTGCAACCTGACACGGACCGCAGCGCCTTCCTGGAATTATCGCGCGATCTTTCCGCCGGCCACGTAATCGGCAAGCCCGCGCGGACGCGGTTGTTGTGGCGGCGGCTCGAAGGCGCGAAAAATGGGCTTCTCACCGCTAATTCGGTCGTGACCCCTGGTGCGGCGGATCATCTGCTAGATCTGGTGCTTGTCGAGCGGCTATCTGCTGCTCATCTTCGACTGCTTCGATACGATCGCACATTACCATTTCGAGCGAGTCGCGGTGGCGGCAGCGGCCGCGATGGCTGTGCCAGTTGTGGCAGCAGGCCGCCGACCGGGGCAGATAGGTAGGCGACGGTGCGCGGGAGGCGGGTCGTCGTCGTCGTCGTCGCCGTCGCCCCGTCGGTCGGTCGGTCGGTCGGTCGGTCGGAACATGCCGCTCGGGACTGTAGCAGCTAACGCCATTCTTACACCACGCATAACACCTCGATCGCTCTCACCTACCCCCACCACTGCTTCGCGTCGCTTCACCTGCCAAGAGCGGACCTGCCGCTCTTTTCCGCTATTTCCCGGCGATTATCTTCCTTTTCAATAATGCGCTGCCATCATTCACTTGAACGCTCTCCTCACTTATTTATGTGATTTCCTAATTTGTTTATCGTTCCATTTGCTAACGTTCCATGTGTTCAGAACTATTTCCTGGGCTGCCATCTATCAAATGTGGTTTTTGAGTTTCGTTTTTACGTGTTGTTGAGAATTTTGTCATGGAATTCATCAAGGACCCACTTCAGTGTGTTCTGTAACTGATCACAGTGACAAAAAGAAGAATCTCTGTAAAGGGTTAGCACTTCAATATTGGAAGAGTAGGTCTCGTTCAGGCCTGATAAGGATATGGTCCTTGCCATCAAGGCACAATGTTCACAGTAGAGCTCAACTGTGATCCACTCAAAAACTAAGCTGTAAGGGTTGTTCCGCCGCTAGGGTAAAATAACCCACAACCCATGTATTAGAGACCCAATACACAGTCATGTGTGGAGTCCTTCTATTAGATCCGTCTGTCCTTGGGAACTGTTAGAGCTGGCCCAAAAAATGCCGGAAACCCATTTTCGAGTCGTGTGTTCTGGGACGAGTTAGAGCGAGGTTTTCCTGTGGTAATGAGAGAATATGGAACCCTTTTGAGAGGTCCTCCGCAATTTCGAAAAGCAAAAATGCTATTCAAGCAACCACCGCCATCATCGAACCTATAAGTGGGGGACTGCATCTTCGAGATTACCCAGGGTAGAACTCTGTCGAAATTTCCTGCCTTTTAGTAGGGCATCTCTACGTTTAGCCTGGGTAATCTCAATGATGTGTACAGGCCACGCTCATTTTATGAGCTCTCTGTTGGAACGTCAGTATGGAGGCGATGTTCTTCTGTCGGATTGCTTTAAAGCTTCAGGAGTGCTATAATTTTCGGGACTCTTGTCACCTACACTTTGAACTTTAGTCGGATTCCTGGATGTAGGCCGACAACTAAAATCAAATGTCACCTCTAAATCATGTCTACAGCCCAGAGCCAACAAGGAATAGGCTAACCAAAAAGACTGGAATGGTACCTATTAGTGTGTTGACCCTGTAATGAATTAGATGCATTCGTTATTCGAATATATTACATCGAATAAGTCGAAAATTGAAAAATTCAGAAAAGGAAGGGCCTTACATTTTTGGTGACAAGGAGAGAATGGCAATAATTTTTTTCTTTCTGGAGTGTTTGATTTTTTCCGAAGGGTGCTTTTTTTCCTTGATTGCTTTTCAAATAAGTTGAATTTATACGATTTTTATTCGGTCTAGTATACTCTAGTACCTAGTACCCATCTGTTCTGAAGCTTTGAAGCGAAAAGATGCTTGAGTATCTGTCCATTACTGCCTTGAGGTATGAAGTAACTTTTTAATTACGCGGTTATAGGAGTTTAGGCACCACCTAGCAAGTGCCGGAGTGGCCAGGTGGATACTGCCCTGGACTATTATCTGAATCTTCTGGGCTGAATCCCGGCCACGCACCTTGTTCGGCATTTTTGTACTTACCTTCTTGGGGCAAGAGGTCAAAAATTAAAAATCGTAGCGTCTTGTAAGCTGCAAGTGAAAATGTATTTATCATTTCAAGTTTCTTAGAGGGCATAGCTTAAAGGATTCGCAAGTGTGTTCAAAAATGTTTCAAATTAGCCTCAATGTTGCTCACAAGTGGCAAACCTCATTATACCCATGTGATTATGGCAGCATAGCCATGGTGAAATTGCTGTTCTTAGCGAAGGAATCCTTAAAGAAGAACACCCTCTGTCGAACTTCCACACAATACGTCATGAAGACGTTTCAAACAGAACTTGTTCCATTTGGTATTGGTATCTCTATGACTCACTCCATAGCCTCCGTTCTTGTCGATTGGCGCTAGCAGATGCGAGAATTTCAAGAAGTTTCGTCGGCCTAACAGGAAAAGTACACCGAAAACATTACGGTTTTTCTCTGGAAGAGGACAGTGCTATACATTCTGTATGTTTCGTAGCTTCAGTTAGCCATGAATTTGCATGGATTGCGATGCAAACGTATGCGGTTGGAATACCATCGCGCTTGGGGAAACGTTCCTGCCTACCTTAGTACAATTCTGGGCCCAGCTTTCTTCCGAAAAGCCCGTTAAGGTTTCTTTCTCGTGCTACTACTTGAATGCCTTCGATGAGAAGGTCTTCATCATAAGAAACTCACTCCAAAACGGAGGGAAGGAACCTATGAACAATCCCTCGTTACCCCCGCCAAAAAAGTTGATGGCGTTTGTTCAAAGAGGTGAGACCAGCAAACGATTAGAAACACTTCCGGAAATCGAACTAAACTCAATCCACTGGAAGTAAGTAGATTTTCGACGTTCTTCAAAGTTTTTCTCCAACGGAATGCCTTCTTTCCAAAGAGATAGGCTATCTACCGCAAGTATCTTTCACAGCTAACAGACTTACCACTGACCTTGGCTTAATTTTTCGGCTGCTGCACCAAAATACGTTTCTTCTCCGTTTCACTCCGTATGACCTTAGTTTCCCAAGTAATCGGAAATTTATGTACATTTTGCTTTATTCAGAACAAAATGATATACAAGTAACTACTCCATCGTATTCCATGGCGGTGCATTCTGTTTAAAACATTCTCATCGTCTCAAGATCAGACAGAGGTCACATGTATCATATAGGTTACGCAAGGTAAACGCGTTTGCACTGCACAAAGTTACCCATTTTTGACAGATGCGTCAACACGTTTACCCTGGCTAATCTCAATAATGCATCCAAGCCCAGGTATTGAAGGGTAAACATACTTAGGACCGAATGAAGGTCTGGTAGTTCACGTAATTCAAGCAACAACACACGAAACTATTCAGATTTCAAGCTCCGGAAAAAGAGAAAACCTTGAAGCTTCTTTAATGTTTCCTTCAGGACAGTTGTGCCCACGCTTTTCAAACATTTACAAATAAATTGAAGTTAGTTCTGTTCTGTTTTTTTTTCGTAATAACCACCTTTTTTTTCTGGCGCATCAACCATTACATGAAATACACGGTAAGCAACAAACGTTTGAAAGTTCGAATTTTGAATATCCAGTATTCGAATTCGAATGCATTTAGGACAGCGCTCACTCATCATAATTAGAAAAGGACCTCGCCCACGGTTTGGCGGTCATTTAGCATTTGGAAGATCTTAGGAAATATATTGTGCTAGATTGCGCCTTCTGATATCCTCCACTTCTATTGTTGCCGTTGTACTCGCATAGGTGATAGAGCGACCTTCTCTCCCTGTACTAATTTTCCCTGAATATGTGGAGAATTTTCCTGATTGTCGCCTTGAAAATCTTCATAAGAGACTAGGGCGTGCATGGATGATTGAGATTACCCGGGATAGACGTATTGTAGCGCATGTTTGGAATGGAGAGATTTGTGAGTTTGTAACACGTTCACCCTTTGCTATTTCAATGGTGCGCGTTGCCCTCGGATTAATTCGTTAAAAATTGACATTCACGAGGTACTCAAATAACAGGCAGAGCTCCTGTAACCGCTTTACTCTTTTCGCTTTAGGATATAATGCGTAATTAGGAACGTCAACATCATGTATAAACGCACAGCACTAGTTAGACCTTCTAAGCAAAACATAGATTATCAGGTGGGTGGGGGGGGGGCTA
>JARK01000283.1:11978-44307 GCA_000688135.1 Ancylostoma ceylanicum | reverse complement strand
GGGGGGAAGTGATGGGGGGGAGGGGGTGCGTGGTCACATTTTGCTAGTTGGCCACTTGTGAGAAGAGGAGGCGTATAGGGTGTCATGTCCTTTCCGGTTAAGAGATGAGAATGGGGGGAGGACTGCATAAAGGTAGAAATTTTATCATTACAGTGTTTTAGTCTGTGAGCCACTGCTCGTCGCTGCCTAAACAATACAGGAAAATCGATGCAGGGCTAGGATTCATGAACGCATAGCGAAGAAAAACCAGGCTAGCAAACCAATTTCCATCTTTTGTTTTTCCTACCATTGCATAGTCTTAGGATAGCCAATGATGCTATCCACTGTTGGTTTGAGTGTTTAACTTTTTTTTCTAATGAAACCGAGCCCAGGGTTTCAATTCATGCAGCGGTGACTTCGCAAGCCAACGATGGTTTGCATGATTGGTTGTCGTACCAAACCAGGTTTCGCTCGCTCATGCATTCATGAGTCCTACCACAGAATTTCGTTAGCCAGCTGTCAATATGCGTAGTGTTAAATCTCTCCTACTCCCAAAGAAACTCTATTCCGGCTCTGTTGATTGAGAGGAGAGAAAAATACCGTTCCTCATTATCTCATGCCTCTCCTTTCATATCTTCTTCACATTTTTCTTCTCTGAATTTCGTGAAGTGAATTCCAACTTAACTAGAAGTTACTTGGGTTTTTTGAAGTCTTCACTTCCTATCAAATTGTTTGCACAGTATCCGAAGCGTGTGCGACTATCATTGTCGTTTCGTGCGCAGTGTACGTGTCGATTGAGTACCTTAGATGGTATCTCTCGATCATGAGGGAGGCTGAAGAAGTTGTGTGAGAACTACTTGAAACGTTTCACAGAGGACACGCTCCGGGTTTCGCACGTCGCTGGATTCTCGCACTGGCTGCAGAATGCACATTGGAAACGGTTGTGGCTAGGTAGTTTCCTTGTGGATTTCCAAAAGTTTTCTCTACCATTGAAACTTTGTTATAAAGTACAAAAGTTATTGTGCCAATGATATTCCACGTCTTCAGACTATTGCTGTATATCTCCACCCATTTTAAGCCGTTGACGACCGCGCCGTATTTCGCGATTTACCACATTTCCCTCACGTTTTGATTCCTTTTTCTGCTCCGTTTTTATGAGGATCCTAATCTTCTATTTGCAGATCTTTATAATGAAAATGACCTAAAAAAGCTTTTACATTACCATCTAAGAAAACAGTTGGCATCATTAGGGCTCAGTAGTCTTTCAATCTAAAGGATGCGGAAAAAAAGTGTGGCTCAACGGTGAGCCACGCAGTCATCAATGAGATAAGCGTTGTCGTTTTAGTTGTTATTAGTCGTTAACGAGACATTTCAGGGGTCGCATACATCACTGATATTACACAGGGTTAAACTGTTAACATCTCACAAATTTCCGAACATTAACACGATCGCTAGCACATTTACCCTGGGTGACCTTAAGATTTTTTATAGTATTAAGGTATTATAATATTTTATAATTTATAATTTATAGTGTTAAGGTATTACAATATTTTATAATAGTTATAACAATAATAATAAAAAGCATCCACAGCCAGGACGCAACCTCTTTCTAATCACAAGGAATAGATGGGCTTTCACCAGGTACTTTTGTCCAAACGATCTTCCTGTTGACACCGCGTCTCCTTATCTTTATCTTTACATTTGTTGGACATGTCATAACAATTACATGTAGAAGAATAGAGCAGAGAAGCGACAAACTAAACGACTAAGCGAAACGGCTAGCTTAAGAAAATGACTAACACACCATCTAAAGACACTAATCTTCTCAGCAAATGCATTAGCACGTAGAATGTGATCAATGGTGGAACAAATCCTTTTGTTGAAAAACTTCGACCTGAGCTGAGATCTATCTGAAGTGGTTGAAATCCTAAACGCTGCTCCTCTCGTTCTGGCTTCTATTTTCTTGTGTCACTGTTGTCCACCTTGTTACTTCTCTCTACAACCATTTGAGCTGATGAAACCTGGCTGTGAATTATTGTCGCACTGTCATGAGAAACATCGTAAACACTTAAAAATGTGTATAGCGTGATGTTACACCACTGGTCATTATGATCCATGGAAACTGTAGTCAAAACAGCATCACATTTTTTGGCAAAATTCTTCCTGATTATCATTTGTGGCGCTGAACTGCTACGATTCCTCTGAATTTCGAGAAAGAAAAGGAAAAGAGGAGGGACAGGGAACACTGTAGCGGCAAAAATTCCTTACCAGTGACGTCAGTGCCCGACTTCCGACTCGTGAATGATAGTGTCCTTGTGTTGGTGCGACGATCGTGCACTGATGTCTCAGTGTTGTTCTCGAGCAGTTTCGCCTTTTCCGCCTCTGCCACAAGAGGATCATTCCTCATTCCTCGTGCTCCTCCTTTGTCGCTGGCTGCTTCGATGTACTGTTTTCAAACAACAGCATTTTCTCACTTGTATGTCGCCTACTGAAACACGCATATCGATCACGCGACTGACAACAACTTCAACTCTGTTACAGGAGAACGCCGACGGGGCCCTCATCAGCACGTTCTCAACGAGTCCTGCGCCCCGTATTCACTACCCGCACTGCTGCACCTGTTAGTCCTGGCTCTGTAACGGCGGCCACCACCAAACCTGGTCCCATGTGGACATTAGTCCTACTTCTCCAGTTCGTCTTCAACCTTTTCGGAGCGGTCCATTCGGCGCCCGTCAATCTACCTCAAACTATAAGTGAGTCACATTTCTTGTTGCTCGTTCTAGCACAACCGCATTGTTGCCTGTTCAAATGTCTCACTTTTGCGTTATGAGAAATCCTGTGATGGGATCAAGAAACGCATTCTATAAGGCTCTACATCTCCCAGACTCCCAGAAAGATTGTCACTAACCCGCAGTGCCGGAATGGACGAGTTTTCCAGGGACGAGATAATACGCTGTGAGAGATTCATCTCAGACAATTATGATAGATTATGATAGGTTGTAGAAACCGCGAGTTTCATCAAGTTTTGTTCGAGAAACTCGTCCGGACGAGCGGGTAGTCAAGAATTTTTCCAAGAACGTTCATGGATCCCGTTCCCAAATTCAGAGCGAGCGATTTTTCTCCTACAAAAAACATCTTGGCACCTATTCTTAAAAATTTTTGTCATCGTTGACTGAGATGAGTGGCTCGAACGAAGTACATCAATTTTAGCCAAAGTTCGTCCAAATGAGAGAATAGCAGGTGAAACACTACCTTCACGGGAGAATCTGTCAATCCCGCCATAGCTCTATGACGCTTCCTCTTTCCGCAGCTCTTTCACTCTGAATAATTCCAGCTTTGAGAAGCCTATTTTGTTCCATTGAATCTATTTCATGTTTGATTTCATTGAATCCACCCTATATGAGCAGTACAAGACACTTCCACGTAAACAAATTGAATTACACACCAGCAGTTAGTTATGATTGATATAGTGGTAGATTTTGTCACGTCTTCATGCCTTTGCCACATACCAACTCTCAGGAAACACTGTACACTGGAATACAACGAAATTACTTACTGAGCGTTGAATCTAAGTTTGTCACTAGTAGCACGAGTTCACTGTATCCCCCTGCCAAGGGCACTGCGTCTGTGAGGAATTCAGAAGCGCATTCACGTTTTAGCACCCTACTTCTGAAGAAGTTTCGTTCTTGAAAGAGTGCTGTTGAGTTCAGACGATGGAGGTTTCATTATTTTGGCTACTTACGTTTAATGTCTGATGCCGGCGCGTCCAGGACGGCTTAGACGGCTTAACTACGGCTTTCGAAATTGACTGTAGAAATATGTATGTCTATTTGAGCCGACTTGAACTCGAGAATCAAATAGGAAAGATCTTTGAAGATGAGAAATTTCTTGAGGATCCTGTCTGTCGTTTCCGATCCTAGATCCATATATGTAAGTTGAACTCGCCGCTTACTCGCCGCTAATTTTCTGACGGTTCCCCACCTAGCTGGATTCGCTTTACCATGAATGTTCAGTAGCGGCTAATAACACGTGATCAGAGGCACTGTTAACGGAAGAATCTTTTACTGTAATTCAGCCATGGATTGAGCTGTTCAAACAAAATTTGAGGGTATGATGGAGGTCTTATTACTCCCTTTTCCGCTGCGTAATTTCACCGTAAACTGTTCTCAAACAAGACTATCGTGTTCGAAATCTACTTTAAGTTTTGCTGCTTATCATGCCCTTTTCGCTGCTGCATATTTCTACCGATAACAATAAACATAAACGATAATGGAGGCGCCAGCATCGCATAATTTTACCAAATGAACATAAACATAAACATAATCGGACCTGGAAACGCCCAGAAACCCGTTTTTAAGCCCTCCATTTCAGGGAAAATTCTGGTGGGCTATCATGCTAGCCCAGAATTTTACCATACAACCACCTGAATCTGGATGTTTAATTGAGATTATCCAAGGAAAATGTGTTGACGCTAGCGTTAAGGATGGGTAAATTTTTGGGCTGTCAACATGTTTACCCTGGGTAATCTCAATAATGCTATTCCGGTCCTGTTCAGTGTCATTTATTGAATGGTAACATTTCAGCGTTACATCGAAGTCATGCCCCACCCCATCGGGCGCGTTGGAGGAGTGTATGGCACAGTGGTGTAGGTGGCAGAGATCCAGAATCTTGTGAGAGTCCTGCCATATGTTCTTGTTGATTTAAACGAATGGATTTTTGAAGCTACTGTAAGAAGATTCAAACCCTCTCAGAGGTAGGGTAAGAAGATTCAAACCACTCCCGGATTGGATCCATGAATGCAAAACCAGTCCAAACCAGGCTAGCAAACCAACTTTTGCACCTTGAATCTCCTAGCATTGTGTAGTTGTAGTAATCGGTGACGCTAATCCTTATTGGTTCCCTTGCTTACCGTATCATGGATCCCAGCCCTGATCAAGGCCCTGTCGCGACTTCGGCTATTTGAAATTCTCGGAAAGTCACGACGGATGGTATGATTGCTAGCGACCACTCGATGTAGCATTCGGCGAATGTTTCGCGCAGTTTCGTTGCGCAGTGAATGATGTGCGGAAAAGGTGTTCCGCATGATTTAATCAATGCGATCGGTTCTTCAGGGGTGACGGTCAATGATTTGCTAAGCGGCGCCCGGCTGAACTGGTAAAAGCGAGATCGCTTTCGCCGACGCCGTCACCGTCCGCCGCGTTTCCCCGCTCCCAGAAGGCCCCGACGCGGGTGATCAACGAATGCGCGGCCCTTTCCCATCCGTCTGCGGCTCTCGCAGGCTAACACATGAGCCAGCAGACTGTACATGGGTGATCAAACCAGATGCACGAACCATTTGGTTCGGCTCATTGAAGCAGCCGTACGCGTCGACGCCGCTCGCCGAGGCGTTTTTGAGAGGGAAAGGCGTGCGAATCCCGTCGAGGAATAGGCTTGCAGTCGATAGTTGTCAGTCTAAGTGCTCTTGAGAAATGTATCGTTGAATGAGAGGAAGGAGACAAACACGTAGCGACGAGCAATCGCTTCGCGGTTCTTCGTTCCTTACAAAAAGCCTGTTCAGAGGTGAAGGAGTAGATACGTTTCATGGCTCGTTTTTACAGCGATTCATGCAAACTGCTACTATCTGAGGCGATGAGGAAGAGGAGTAGAGGGCGTGTAATGGCCATGAACGATGAGCCATATACGGGAGAAAATGGCATCCCTGCGCTAGTACGATACAGTAGGGGAATAAGAGTTTTGCACTAAAGTCTTGAATAAACTGCAGTTCTTGCAGCTACGGCGGAATTATAAAATTAGAAGGCGTTTTTGGGCAGCGCATTGGTTCCAGCTAACAATCACAAAGGCGTCTCGAATTACTACGACTCTATGTAGTAAACTGATAGAAAACCAAAGCAAAAGTTACACTCGGAAGAAAATACTTCCCAAAGTGACTTGCGAGTGGTACCAGACCCTGCAGGAGCAAGGAATTGGTGTTCCTGGAAAAGCATGATCTATGAGAAAAACTAGGAGCTTTGAGTGTCCTTGCCTAAAGTGGTTTGAATCTTCTTACCCTACCTCTGAGAGGGTTTGAATCTTCTTACAGTAGCTTCAAAAATCCATTCGTTTAAATCAACAAGAACATATGGCAGGACTCTCACAAGATTCTGGATCTCTGCCACCTACACCACTGTGCCATACACTCCTCCAACGCGCCCGATGGGGTGGGGCATGACTTCGATGTAACGCTGAAATGTTACCATTCAATAAATGACACTGAACAGGACCGGAATAGCATTATTGAGATTACCCAGGGTAAACATGTTGACAGCCCAAAAATTTACCCATCCTTAACGCTAGCGTCAACACATTTTCCTTGGATAATCTCAATTAAACATCCAGATTCAGGTGGTTGTATGGTAAAATTCTGGGCTAGCATGATAGCCCACCAGAATTTTCCCTGAAATGGAGGGCTTAAAAACGGGTTTCTGGGCGTTTCCAGGTCCGATTATGTTTATGTTTATGTTCATTTGGTAAAATTATGCGATGCTGGCGCCTCCATTATCGTTTATGTTTATTGTTATCGGTAGAAATATGCAGCAGCGAAAAGGGCATGATAAGCAGCAAAACTTAAAGTAGATTTCGAACACGATAGTCTTGTTTGAGAACAGTTTACGGTGAAATTACGCAGCGGAAAAGGGAGTAATAAGACCTCCATCATACCCTCAAATTTTGTTTGAACAGCTCAATCCATGGCTGAATTACAGTAAAAGATTCTTCCGTTAACAGTGCCTCTGATCACGTGTTATTAGCCGCTACTGAACATTCATGGTAAAGCGAATCCAGCTAGGTGGGGAACCGTCAGAAAATTAGCGGCGAGTAAGCGGCGAGTTCAACTTACATATATGGATCTAGGATCGGAAACGACAGACAGGATCCTCAAAAAATTTCTCATCTTCAAAGATCTTTCCTATTTGATTCAATCTAAAATAAATTTAATTTTCCATCTGCCTGAATAGGTTTTAGTCTTATTACCTGACCTTTCGCATGTCAACTGTTCGTCTTGGACGAAGTGGGTTGCATTCTTTTTGTTAGAAGAATTTGCGGCCAAACGACGCTTTGCGACGGATTAGGGCGTCGCATTAGGCTTTTTTGAAGAAATTAGGAACGGCATTGTAATTATCCGTTACAGGCCGCTAACCCGCTTCCTTCGATGTTGCAGTACGATTGCTTTAGGGATTCTCGAGAAGGACTATTCCAAGGAACAAAAAAAAACTAAAAAAAAATCAGAAAAACTATACATAAGCGTTCAGAGGTGCAAAAACCAAACTTCAAGTACCTAAAGAGAATGCGAGTTCAGAATAAAAACTCAAACATAAGATTATGAGAAAGTGAGACACATAGACGCTTCACAAAGACTACTAGAGCCCTCACTCTTGAACCTTCTTCTGGGTCAAAAACAGAGGCAAATTGTTGGATTTTCAACAGTTGCATGTCGGCTAAACTACATGTCATCAAACCAGTTTCATGGAAGCAATTTTTAACAGACTTAGTGATAATAACTGGTAGTGTTTTCACAATAGCGATTGATGCATATAAAGAAAGATAGGCCGATCGTTTCATCAATAATTCCACGGAAAATGCGACACCTTCGTGAAGGTCAACGCTGCTAATTACGTCCACACATTTTTCTCGAATTGCTTTTGCATCTAATCAGTCGCTGCTAGCAAAACAGGTCCCGGCACTGTTTTGCTGCTGGTCAAATGTCGCTTTGGAGAAGGCAAAGACGATATTTTCTTTACAAAATTGGATTAGGGCTATGACTTCACTGATGTAATTGGAAGAATCTTCGCCTGTCGATCCATGGCTGCTTCTAGGACCAAAAAAGAAGAATTAGTTGATGTAATGGATAAGATCCCTCGACCGTAGCTCGGGAAATATGGAAGTTTCTTTATTCCCGGATTCCTTAGCCTATTACTACGCACTTTATCCAGCAAAACAACACTAGTTTTCAAATTACGGCTAGCTGATTTCCGTTTGTTTATTTCGCTGTTTTTCTTCTTCCAACTCCAAGCTCAGACAAATTTCCGGGAGAACCGCAGCAGAAAATTGGAAGAACCAATTGTCCGGTTTTCTGCTGCTGCCCTTCCGAATCTTTTTGCCTCTACATCTAGTGCATCTCAACGAGATAATTGAGATCTCTTTCTGCTGCGGTCCTTCCGACAGTTTGTCTGAGATAGCCCCTCCCTCTTGGATTTCTGCCACATCGTCTTCATTGCTGCGTTTCACTGTTAGTGTTATGACATTCTTTTTGGTGCAAAAAAAAAACAAAAACAATAAACAAAAGTACTCGTGCCATTCTGCGAAAGGAATTCGCTTAAATTGCATAGAACGTTCTGGTTTCTCCCGTCGCCGTCATAGTTGTAACATCCCCTGCCGTCTTCTAGCGACATCTACCCGACCAGGGCATGAATAGATACATCATTGGAATAACCCAGGGTAAACATGTTGATGCTCGTGTTAACGATGGGTAAATTTGTGGGCCATTGACAAGTTTACTTGGGGTAATCTCAATGAAGCAAGTGGTCCAACCTCGGCCACACTAGCATCTTCCGCTTGTCGCTTATACCCGCCTGACCCGAAGCGATGATTGTGAGTTTCATAGGAGACCATCATCACTTCCACGGACGGCAACCGGTTGACTTTCTCCCCGCGCTCTTGTGTGAATCTCTGCTCAACCAACTCGACCGCCGCACAGACACGCACACAATAACCGTTCGTGTGCCACGGCGACCACTTGAAGTCGGTGGTGTGGGTGGAATTCGACCGCCGGCGCCGATTGTGTTAGCCACCAGCAGAACGCCGGTGTGAAATCACAGCCAATCGGCGCACATCTGAAAGGTCCTCGAAGCAGTCTCGGCTATGGGTCTGAGCAGAGCCTTCTTCAAGGCC
Organism: Ancylostoma ceylanicum; assembly: GCA_000688135.1. NCBI lineage: Eukaryota > Metazoa > Nematoda > Chromadorea > Rhabditida > Ancylostomatidae > Ancylostoma > Ancylostoma ceylanicum. Next base: position 35,403 of record JARK01000283.1, on the reverse strand, counting down.
TTCAACGGCCAGGAAAAGTCCTCATACGCCCGTTAACCTGCTGGAAGGGGACGTTAAACTATTGGAGTCTGTCACTATGACGCTTTTGAAGACATTCAAAATATCGCTGTGATTACTCTGGGAATGGGACTCTGGAAATTCCTTCTGTCCCCGTAATCAATCAAGTTAGCCATAAGAAGGGAGCAGATGTGTCACGGGAAACGACAACACGGATTGGTTATGGAGCAGATAGTGAGTCGTCTAGTAGTCAACGGGATAAACGTATCCAGCAGTGGAACGAGTGAAACACATATCCGAAGATAATTTTAGAGTATCCAAAAATTTTAATTGGACGGTGGAGTATCCAAGCCACGCCGACATACCTTCCAGAGCGTTTTCATCCGCGCTGATGAATTCTATCGCATAGAGATCTTGAACATCAACGACCTTACCCAGGGTAAACACGTTGACGCCGCTGTTAACGGGCAAATTGTGTGATGTTGACACTTTAACCCTGGGTAATCTCAGTAATGCATGCGATCCCTGAAAATGTGTAGGTTAATCCTTTTGTACTAGGACCAAGTTATCCGAAATGATGAACAAAAAAAAGAACTGTCTTGAGCATGAATGGGGCGATGATGAGGCCTCAGTGTTGAGGAGACTGCAGCGGTCTGGACCCGCTCGTACGCAGCGCACTGCAAGATCGATTGAGAATGAAGAATTTGGAACAGCGGTGATGGTAATGGAATACGCGGATACGCAGACAGTCAGAGTGTCAAACGCGCGCGAGCCAGCCCGGAGCACTGGTGGTTTCTTAATGTAGACAATCGGAACCCTGTGGTGAGACCCAGAAACATTCCAGCGAGACTGTGATCTACCCGCCTGAGGCTTAGAAGCCTCCCGGGAACGTTCATAAATCCTACCACTGGTCTACTGCTCTTCAACTCCACTTTCACAGTACTGTATGTCTGTCGTTTAACTGTACACCAGCTGCACTATCCTTTTACGTACAGTATCTTAGTTTACTTTGAGACAAAAGTATGATCGTCCATGCATTACTCATACGCAGAACGTTTTCCCATTGCGTTCCACGAATGTGTCATTGAGAAGAGCGCCATTTATCATGTTTTACGTACAGCGGGAATAGAAAAAGAACTGTCCCGCTTTCATTGAAAGCTTCAAGAAACACCTGAAGAAGGAAATTGGGAGCTGCAAGCAGGCGCCACTGGTCTCGCTCAGCTAACGGGTGAACGAGACAGCCTAAAAACTGCTGCAACGCTTGCAAAGCTGCAAATCAAGCCATAGTTATTTTAATTATAGTAATAGAAGAAGCTGAGAGGGCACTTGTGGAATTCCTAGCTGTGGTGGGATTCACGAACGTTCCCGGGGAGCTGCTGACGTGCCCTTCCATCTTGATAGGGTGGGCTCTGCATCCAGAAAAGGGTATGCTTAGCCTGAGTGACTGCTCTTGGACAGCTGGTACAAGTAATGGTAGGGAAAGCAGAATACATCATACATATTTCGGTTGAGAAACTAGGTATTCAACAAGAACGGGAGGATTCGAATCTTCCTGGGAACTTTCAGGAATTTCCCCACTGGATTAGTGAGGAGGTGGTTATGGCGACGGAAAGGGGGAAGGGGAAAGGAGAGGGGAGACAGGATGGGGGACGTGGAGGAAATAAAATGGAGTCCAGATAAGAAAAATCCACACGGGCGACCGATATTCTCCTATGAAAAGTCATTTGAAAGCACTTCTAAACTAATGCAATCAAAAATGTTCCAACCCCTCACCCTTCTTGCTACCTCTCCTTTGGGAGACAACCCGACCAATCGCTATGAGTTCATTTTCTCCAGGAACGATCATAAAAACAGTCTTTTGCTCTTGGGTAACTCCAGCGGAAACTGTTGCGACGACTGAGTGCAGAGCACTTGAAACATCTTGAGACTTAGCGAAAAACACCAGCAACAGAGCGCTATTGTGTTCGTGTAGTTTTATACTGTGGGTATATTGCACTAGAGTCCTTTATACGTTGAGGATCCAGAAAAAATTAGAGAAAAATAAGACGGCACGGCACGGGAAACTCATTCAGAAGAAAGTACTTGTGGTTCAGCCAGTCGAGTTCACCTAAAAAAGACCTTCACCTTCCCTTTGTTGAATCGAATGCAAGGACGAAAAAGAGCCGATGCCCCTCTACCACCGAATTTTTCCAAGTTTTTTAGATAATAGTGAAATAAACTGTCGTTTGGTGTGATCCATGGACGTTTTAATTAAGATCATGGGGAGCAGCCGGAGTGAGAAGGATCCCAGCCAGTGCCTTTATTCATAAACGTTTCCGGAAAAGTTCTTGTCCGACCGCTTTCTTAAATTGGATGAGTTTTCCGATGCAAACTGAGAGAATTTCATGAAAATGACTAGTCCTAGCCACCAATGAGATATACCGAGGTATAACCGAGGCGAAACACACCGAGATACCGGAGTATATCATTTTTCTCAAGAAACGCGCTCAGTCTGGGTGAGCAAGAAGCTTAAAAAATTCCCAGGTACCTCCATGAATATGGGCTCAGAACATCCACATTTTCTATGGCGGATTTATTGATAGGTGAACAATTGAAACGTTCTGGAACACGTTAGGTTTATTCGTAAACACTAGATGACTTTAAAAATGGTAGAAGTGGGATGGCCATTCCTCCGGGGAACCTCCGCGGATCCTGCGCTGAACCCGGGAAACCCTATATTCGATGTGCTTTCGATGAAGTTTCATTACCACAACCATTCTGGGCCCATATTCATTTGGGTTCCAGGGAAAGTTTTGAGCTTCCCGCTCACCCATGCTGATCGAGCTACGTAAAAGTTCAACCTTACCATACTTACCACTACCTTTCATTGCTGGATAAGACTAGTAATTTTTACAAAATTCACTAAATTTGAGCTGGAAAACTCGCCCACTTCAAGAGATCGGCCAGACAAGAACCTTCCCGAGAGCATTCATGAATACAGGCCCTGGAAGTGGCCGGAGTGATCAGATTCATGAATGTCCCTGTGGAGACTGTGATCTACTCACATCCCCCCCCCCAAATGTGGACGAGTTGTCCTAGCAAAAGTTTGTAGATTGTGTGCATGTCATTGGTTCTAGTCACCTATGAGAAGTAACGGTGAAGAAAGCAAAACATTTCACTTTTTGCCTAAAAAAGCATAGTCTGGATTAGCGGGAGGGGTCCCAGGTCATTCCGGGAAAGTTCATAAATCCCATTAATGGAGTCCCCAAAGCCGGAGTGCATCATTGAGGTTACCCAGAGTATATTTGTTGGCACTCCCTAATTGCCCATCGTTGACGGATCGTTGACACGTTTACCCTGGGTAATCTCAATGATGCATGCCGGTCTGAAAGGGGATGGAAAGCCGGGCCGCATCAGAAATAATAAAGCCCTTTGATTGCTTAGTTATTGATAATTTCTTACTAAAATATTGGAAAGAAACTGAAGAGCTCATATCTTTTCATGTTTATGCACCAGCGAAATATGTTCTCTCAGTCTCTAACAAGCTTCGCGGTATGCTACCCCACGCTGTGCCCGTCGCAATTAACAGCTGGACGCATCCGAGGTGTCTAACAAGGCCAGAGCGTGCCGTTCCCGTTTTTTCCTCTTTCTTTCACGAACTGTCGTAAGCAAAGGAATGCGAACAATCAGCGATTTCAGCACAACTCACAATGAGAACGGACAGTTGTAGGACGCACTTTAGGCGTAGTCTCATAAAGCAGCTTAAAAGAGGATTTCTATGATGCTTTAATGCAGTGGACCGGTTCTGGAAAGGAGCCAAGAAACTTCACACAGGTTAGAGGACAACACCCATCGATGATTGACGGATCAAGGTGTCTGGTGCAATTCTTCCACGTTGTTAGCACCTCGAGACGTGGGAGTTCCTTTGTACGTTGTCCTTCCAAAAACATGTTGCCGAAAGCGAGAAGCCAGGCCCATCATAGCATTGCCTAAGGCCCGCGCTATTTCCGGTGCAAAACCCAGAACAGGCAATCCCATCAATCCGCAAAGCAAACGCTTCAAATCTCCAATGGCGCCAATGCCGTCGTCACATCCCAGGCAGATCTCAGCCGTAGCCGTTTCACGGCTCATTGCCTAATAGCTAGCCGCGACGCCATAGCCTGTGTGCGGAACTTTCACTACGTATTGGGATCTGTGCGTCATCATTAAGGACGCCACTGGCGGGGATAATCCAAAAATGGAGGAAAAATCCCCGCCGAGCAGCTGCTGCCGTGTTGTCACCTTCTTGTGACTAGTTCCTGGCGGATTTCCGCGTCCAAAGAAGAAGTTCGCTTGAAAGTCGCAGTTGGAGGGGAGGGACACATCCTAGACATTTTCCAGCAATATTTTGTTAGGAGATGAGGCATATAGGTCAGCACAGGGGCTCGATTATCCCTTCCGACGGCAAGTAAAAATTCTATTGTCTGCGTTATGAGTTTATGGGTCACCAAGTTAAGCAGTAGTGGAAGAGCGTTGTGGCAAAGTGTTGTTTCGAAATTTTTAAGGGTAGAACCTCAAAAATTAAACAATGAACACCGAACAAACTTCTTGAACAAAGTGTGCACTTAACGTCAACACAGATTATGTCCATTGTCGAATATGGCGAAAGTGTCAGGAATTCCTTTTTTACAGCAAACAGGTTGCTTGCGGTGGAGCCTAAACCCCTAAGCTTAGTTTCTCACAGAAAAAGTGAAGCTTTGCGGAGGGGTTATTTGGATAATTTGTTGGATTCCACAACAAGAGCTCTTCCGAGCGGAATTGTGGAATCATGAACATCATGAGTCATTCCGCCAGCATTGAAATCTTCCTATGTAATAAACATAGTTTCTCATTCCATCTCTCCTATTGAGTGAATCCCTCAACTTGTCTCCGAACTTCACGAGTTTCGCTCTGAATGACCTTTATAGAAACTTTTTCGCTGATTCAAAAAGTGTTTTGTCAAATTTTCCTTCTGTTTTGCTGCTATCTTATCATGCTTACTATCATCTTACTATTGCGATGCTTTTTTCTATGAATTATGTGTGCACACAAGCCATGCAATTGCCTTTGAATATCCACAAGCTATACTTGACTATACCGAGGAATTATGTAGATGTATGCGAATGCAGTTATTCGCTTTTGAATACGTAGGTCGAAAATATGAATGATAGGAAAAGAGATAGCAACACCGCTCTGGATGGAAAGGAAACGTGGAGTGCTCTAAGGCTCTGCTTTCTGAAGATTTAAATTTTCCAGCTGGTTCTCAAGTCCGTGTAGATTGCTGTGTTGAACGAAATCCGAGATTGATTGGCTATCTAGTCTTTGTCGGCCAATATTTCGGCTATGACTCTTTCTATTTCTCTTTCTCTTTCTCTTTCTCTTTCACTTTCACTTTCACTTTCTCTCTCTTTCTTTCCCTCTTTCTCCCTCTCTCTCTCTTCAGGGCCAGAAAGGACTAGACAATTCGAAAGATCTACGAGCTCAAGTGCATCAGCGCAAACCTTCCGTCGCTCCACTCCTGGCGCGTTCTTTGAATTCTCAAGTTCTTATTTGAATTAATCAAATTATTTGGTTCCTATCTACTCCTCAGTATATTACGATCCAGGAGAAGTAATAGTCAAGCAATATTTTTCGATCGGCCAATGAATCCATTCACGCGATTTCTTGCACCGTAAATGAAAGCAAACCCAACTTGACGCATAAGAATATGAAACCACCATCTCTAGATGTACATGGAAGAGTGCTCTGGAACTACCCTTTCGTAACTGATAGAATTAGCCCTCAGATGTTCATAGCTGATATATGTAGTCTATCCAACCGGTAGTGAATACTGTGGAAGTATCATGGACTGAGAGGAGGCCCTTTTCAATCAGTGTCGTGCAGCTTTTCAGTGCACAACCGCACCGCTCACCTTTCCGTGAATGCACCAGTATTCACTCCTTTCTGAATTCTCCGTAGACAAGCACTGTGTTGATAGCTGCTGTTAAAAGCGCAGCACTAGCTGGGACCTGTGGATACTATGCTTTTCCTACAACATCAGGAAGCATCCACAACTTTTTGAAATTTCAAAAATCCGCTTCAACAGACCCACGAGAACATAATTTTCAATTCGAAGCGAATTTTATATCATTTTATAGATCTCTTGATGATCTTGTGATGAAATACCTACAAACTACGATCAGGAATTGAATTAATCTTATTTATATACAGAACTTAATAGAAGAGAAATTGTGAAATTCTCGGTATTTTACTCATTCTCTCAGAAAAACATAGAACGCCTTGATTCTATTCATGAAAATAGCGTCATTCTGTGATGAAACAAAATTCGCCTCCCCGACCAGGAAATAAGCGCGCTGATTGAGAAAGTGATGTAGAGCCCTGACTGTCACAGATCAAAGCACGTCTTAGTAAGGGATCTTCCCCTGCATCGGCTGGTTGCCAGTAGAGATACCTGAACTGCGTGACAGTGATCTGCTGCAACAGTAGCTAAGCAAATAGTCACTAACTATTCTACCAACTGGTTATTACTAACGAGGGGAACGAGCCAAACTGAGACAACACGCAACCATAGAAGGGGAGTGTAAATGAATAAATTAATGAAATCTTGCTTTTTTAGCATGTCCTGACAACAACATTTACGTGTATGTGAATGGCTCAGCTCACGACAGGACACCGTACATTTTTGTGGAGCTGCAAGCTGATAACTTACAGGTTTGCCTGGATTTATCTATAGTCAAATGGATTGAATATACTGCTACCAGTCAGTGTTTTTAGGACTGTATTCACAAATGCTTTGGGAACCAGTTCTGTTACTCGTTGAAGTACGAGAGCACCGCCGTCGAACCGTGCTCCCTGTACTACTTCGCCGCGTACAACTGCTCAAACCAGAAGCTGGTACTGGCCAACAGCGTGCAGTACCCGGGCGGCGCGATCACCATCGACTGTCTGAGATGTCCGGCAAACGGCGACTTCGGTGAGTACACTCGTCCTGAGCGGTTGATCTCATTACTGCGAAATTATCATGTCAAAATGCGGTAGGACTGAAGACACGCTGGCAAGGTCGAGCGCGACGCGCCACCGACTGCAACTTGAAAGGCCATTACCTGAGTTTTTCGTCGAATGAGAGACAGGGTCACTGACGGCCATCCCTCAGCATCTCCAAAAGCAGCAGTAATTACACAAAATTCACATCCTCACAGTTTTTGTATGCGATTAGTACTGTTCAATAGGCACTGAACACGATGTCGGTTTGGTCGATCTCGGATTAATCAATAACTGGATTTTTCGAAATTTTTCACGGGTCACTCACTGTCTAGGTAAGCGATGACAGCTGAAGTAATATGTAGGTGAAATCGTAATCTCGATTAATTCGGAAAATGAATTTTCGGAAGTCGATTAAAATTCGTTGAACCTCTTCGTTGCCACTAATGTTCTGTTTTTGGAAACACGTCCTGGAAATTTACAGCAAACTTGAACAGACTAACACCAAAAAGAACACGAAATATTTCAATTGCTGTAAATACTTGATTGAAGTGATTCAACATCACAACACATAAACGTGCTCCACCGCCAACATTCCTACTTTTAGCCATTACGGATAGCCATTTGTACTAGATGCGTGTCTATGCGAAGAGGGATAGTCCCTGTCACAGCTCTGACGCACCTCAGACACAGATATAGAGAAAGTAGGACACCTATCGTTTTTGAAAATTGCTTTAGACCGAAAATTTTGTATGTGGTCATTCTGATATGCGGAGAAATTTGTGAGCAATTTTACCGCGATGCCCAGGGTGTGGATGCTTCATAGAGATTATTCACAACAAATATGTTGGCGCCCGTGCTAATGATGGGTAAATCTGCTCGACGTTATAACGTTTACCATGAGCAGTCTGATCGTGCATGCGACTCTTGGTCAATTCTGGAAGATACATATGTATATTTCTTTTTAATAAACACCAAAGGTTGACGTAATTGCGTCTGCTTCACGGATTTAATCCATTCTGCAGCCGAATACTGGTCCTACTGTTTTCCATCCTTCATCCTCTTTAGTTTAGGCTCAAAATCGTTCCCAAAAAACTAACTTAGTGAAAATCGGGCGGATTTTTTTGTGCGGGAATTTTGGAATAACTGGAATCCGGGCAGTTTTAGTGTAGACGATTCCTCAATTCTTGATTTAAATCAATATTTCAAATCTATCTCACTTCGTTAACACTTTCTGGAAAGAGCGAGGAAATAAATGGGTAGACATTAATGACTGAAAGAAGAATGAATAATAGTATAAGAGCATACATTACTCAAAACCAGTACTGCTGCTATTTCAACATGAACTGATAGATTTCCGCTCTTCGCAAACTTTTGTTTTCGATTCCTGAAGCTCTTGCGATCTGTTATACTCCATGTGATCACCTAGTTGCCTTGAGGAATCGATATAAATCGATTGTTTAGAAAATTTAGTACCTACTCCAATCAATACGTAAGGAACCGATCTGAAAATTAGGATCTTTGGAGGAGAGTAAACCGCTCAGTCCTTTTCTTGCCTCCAGAGATAATACCTACCTTTCGAACACTCGAACTTCCGAATCCGAATCTGTTTTGTAAATATAGTACATGCTAAATATAGTGCTTATGTACGTATGTACAGTCCTTCTCAAAAATATAGACTGATTGTGCGACTGCACCATCGCGGCGGGACCCGAACGAGAGGTGCGGAGAAAGCATGATCTAAGTGAGAGGGTCGAGTAGGTCCCGCCGCGATGTTGCAGCCGCGAAACCGCACGCGCAATCCGTTTATCTTTTTGAGAAGGACTGTACGTAGTTCCTGATTTCACTGATCACCTTGAGTTAGTTCCCAAAAAATAATCTGACCGGTTTTTCTCTTTGGTTTTTTTGAGGAGCCGTTGCGTTTTCAGAGGATGATGTGGTGCCACATTCCTTTCTAGTGATAGCTGTCCCACATTAGCGATGAATTGCCAATGATATACGAAGTTTTGACGTAGTGGCGCATTCTCTAGATTCCTACCTGAAGGTCTTTGTCGAGCGAACCCGGATTTCTAGCCAAAGTTCTTCGGGAAATGTTTGAAAGACAATTCAAAAACGCAATTTATCAGGAATAACATTGGAAGTATGGGAAACTGAATTTAGCAGAAATGTCCCTTTGCGCTTCGGTTAACGCTTCTGTGGACATAGCGATTTATATTAATGTCTCGCATTTACTAGTTGTTCAATGTCCAAGCGTATGTCATTACTATACTATCACTACACTCCGTATATTAACACTGTGCTTCCTGTGTTTCCATGACTCATAAGACTATCTAACGAACTGTTGTGTCGAGGCCAGACACAACTTCCATATTATGTGGCGTTTCTTCTCAATGCCAATGACCTGCGTGGGGGGTCAGAGAATGCCAGGCGTCAATGAGAGAAAGGGAAATCAGGCCGTAAACACTCAACATACGGCATCGAAACTTGTCTTGCCGAGAGATACGTAAACTTCTCGATTGCACACGCGAAACCATGCAACGCACCGCCGCGTTCCCTGGATTGACACAAACGCACAGAACGGTTCGAACCAATAGAACGGCCATTTCAGTGACGGCACCGCCTTTCGAGGGCTTCACCGAGCAGACAATCGTCGCCAAGGATTCCGCGGGCCATACGATCAGCAACAAGCCACTGATCAAGGAGGTCACCAACAATATCGAGTCGAAACTCGCGCAAGGTACGTAGCGGGAAACGTAGCGCGGCGCTCGTTACGTTCTCACCGTGGAATTCCAAAAATGGCATATGAGTAAGCAATTGCGACCGAGGTCATATGAAGTGTTCAAGTGTTCGTCGACAATGTGCCCCTTAGTATCGTGAGTCAACGTCCCATCTATACACACTGACGAGTAAGGGGGAGTAAGCCCGATCACATGTAGTGGCTTGACCATTCAGGGAGAGCGCAACAAGTTTAACTTTGTGTTGGAATTATATGTTTATTAATTTATTTACTTACTTATTTACTCCACGCGAAGGTGCGCCAATTTACTAGCGTGGGCGAAACGATGGAACAAATTATAGCAAATCCTGAAATCAAAAAAGGAATCCTGAAATACAGCCATTCCTATTGGATAGTTCCACAGAGAGCTCAGTGCCAGGAGAAGTGGTAACAAATCGACTTTGTTTACACCAGATGCATTTAAAGCTGCTAAGCTGTGCATTGTTTCTGGCCAAATGAGGCCCTTTTGTGAAATATTAGACTCGGTTTGCTAGTCGTTATATGGTTTTTTCACGACACTTGAGCAAGGAATGCAGATGGATACGGATAAGGAGAAGCAGTAGAAGATCTGGTGGCTATATTTTGAGAAATACGTACGTACACACAGTCCTTCTCAAAAAGATAGACGGATTGCGCGTGCGGTTTCTTAGCGTCGCGGCTGCAGAATCGCGGTGGGACCTACTCTACCCTCTCATTTAGAGCATGCTCCCTCTGCATCCCTCGTTCAAGTCCCGCAGCAATGGTGCAGTCGCGCGATCAGTCTATCTTTCTGAGAAGGACTGTATCTTCTGGACCTGCATCATTGAGATTACCCATGGTAAACACATTGACGCCTATATTAACGATGGATTGTATTTTATGTGTTGTTAACACGTTTACCATGGGTAATCCCAATGATGCTAACCCCCTCTGGGACCAGCCGGGATATCGAATTTTGTTAAGATTATTGGACACCTATCACTTGCTCGCGTATGATAGCTCTAGGACTACTACTCACATAAAACCGCTGCTTTCGTTTTTCCTGGAAAGGACAGCTTAGCATCTATCAATGGTAGTCATTAAACTACTACAGGAATTTTGACCACCTTTTCATCCTCTTCCCAAATTATTTTCGAGTTCTGGGAGGCGCAAAAGCCAGACACTTATCCAGGATTGCGACTCATGAACGTGTTACCAAGCGGAACCAGGTTAGCAAACCAATTTCTGCGTCTGCTTCTCTTAACTTTACATAGTCTATAGGGGAACCAATCACGCTAGCCACGATTAGTTTTCGTGGTTAAGGATCATGAATCTCAGCTCAGAATGGACAAGATTCTTTATCAAAATGTGATCAAGCTTGTTCTCACTACCAATGAATGTTATAGTTTGTTCCACAGAGGAAGATATTTGCAGGGATGCTTGGGAGATAAAGTGTGTGCGAAAGTGCACAGGAACTTGAGCGAAGGTAGACAACGACAGTTTTTCATGAATACCCGGCTGTCGTTGCGTCTGAAACGGGCTATATCAACTACATTAACGAACATATGCATCACTTACTGAGACATGTTCTTCGAAAAAGTATATACGTTTTTCATCAAGAAACTCATCGCTAGCTTAGACCATTGCCTCCCCGGGACGTCCATGAATCCCGCCGCTGCTAAACACACCGGTGGTAATTCCAATGTAGGAGTTATTCAGCATTTTCAGCTTATTTCCCAGAATAAATACCTGAAGAATTCCAGATTGCTTCTTTCCGATCGTCAATTGAAACTAACATAAATTGTGCGAGTGATTTAGACCACCCGGTAGGCACTACATAGCAGTGTAGAAATGCTACGCAGCTATAGCCTTTCTTCTTACCCTAATTTTTGCATCATTTTCTCAAGAATGCCTATGGATTACACAGCGAAAAACTGTTCCAAATCGCAACCACGCGTGTGAACTTGAACACTTCATTGACACCCTAAAACGCATGGAGAACACTGCGTAATGTATCGTTTTGAGCGGTGGCGGTTGCGGCTGTTAGGTTCTGCGGCCATATTTCCCCACACGTTGACCTTGCGACTGATACGGCAAACCTTGTATCATACTTTAACGACGCACGACTAAGACAACAATCCCACAAGCTCGACGCGGCCAACGCATCGTGCAAAGCTGGGGATTTTCTTGGGTGCAGAGCAGGGTGTGCTTCCATATGTCTGAGCCTACAATATACATAAAATTACATGAAATAAAATTCATGTTTACTAGCGAAGTTATTAAATTTATGCGCAGGTGACTTAAAACGTACGAAAAAGTGCTTCTGCCTTTAATTTATTGGCTATCCTTCGTCGACAAATTGTGGAGCCTCCTTGGGTAATACTGCGGAAGTGGTCATCAACCCGAAGACACGGAGAAGTCATATCATCCGTCCATTTAGTGCCCCAACACTGGTTGATAAGGAATTATGGGAAATTAGAAAATTAGGAATGTAGGATCGAGGTGTTCTCAAATTCATATCATTCCACCTTATGAATCGCATCGTTACCTAATGTTACAATGAAGTTTCTTTCACCTAGTCGTGAACAACAGATTGGTTTCCCGCTTCATCCCTGCATTTTGCTTTTTATTCGGACATTCTGCTTTTTACTCGGTAATTTACCTATTTATCTAGCAACGTAGCTGTTTATCTGGTGGTACAGCGGGTAACCCCAAGGCACCCCCGCTCCCAGACACAGCTCGCCTTTCCCTGGCTACTAGTGCTAGCTTGCCTTCTGTATGCCATGGAAGGGAACTAAGGCCCGTATGCGTAGAAATTTCTCTGGGATGAGAAGGAATGGGGAATACTACCATGTACTGAAACCATTTCAAACGGCTGCCTCTACTTTTTCCCGTGTGGGGAATCCCGTATGAATTCATACACATGCCTGAAGTGCACCCCCTTCCTCCAAGGATTCTATACTTTTTTTGAACATCCATGAGAAACCCATATGGTCCAACAAACTATACATAAGAAGTGGGTTCATAAAAAAATCCAAAAACCCTTTGCATCAATAATATGAAAATAATAGAATTATAGATTTTAGAATGAGCTGGTGAGTCTTGTTGTACTATAATATTATCCAGGGGAGGGAGGCGAGGGCTTCCTGCTTAACGAAACATACTACACTTATGCTACATGATATATGATATTATACATAGCTATACCATATATCATTACTATACTATCACTACACTCCCTACGTTCAACGGAATGGATGCTATGACTGGCCATCATTTCAGAATTGAAAATTTGCACCTCCGAAAAAGTGTTAGCTCGCTTGTATCCGTGAAGCCTAAGACCGTATAAAAACCGAGTGTTCTTGTCAGTCCAATTTGTGATTCAGTGACTGACTCGGAAACAGGGAAGAAAGCTACAACCCTTTTTATCATTGATCAGTGCACTATTTTTCGAATAATCGACTTACAATCGAATGTCTGATTCCGAATGTCTGCATCTGATAAGTTTTACTCTCCTGATACCTCTCTATGTGGGCATGCCTGATCCGCTCTTAATTGTCTCCGTAACAATTTAACTTTCAAACTATCTCGAATCTCGCTGTAACTATCCCATGCAGTTAAAGAGCACATCATTTTGTACTAGGCACGTGCGCGATTCGAGGAAGATGAGGTCAATGAGGTCTAATTCCACTGTCCAGTGGCAAAAACCGGCCTTGTAACGGTCAACGAACCCTTGGCAGTGACAACCCAATTATGGGTCAAGCAGTGATAGAATTCTTTTATAGACCGTAGTACACGGATGTGCAAGTGTTCTATGTTTCAGAGAATGTTTCGACGTCATCGCCAGCGCCAGGAGAATCGCAAGGAGCGGAGAAAAAGCCGACTGCGGGTGGGTACCTTTGTTGTTTCGTGTTTTTTATGATATTAGGTCCACCAAGATGGTAGTGGAACATCATAAAGGGTGGCACAAGTGTCTCTGTATCCACTCCTGACGCAACTTTCGCTCGAGCGTCTTCGCCAAAAACCGGTGCTTCTTAAACGTGGCCTTTGGACGAGGAGTCAGTGAACGCCTATCGTAGCAAAAATGGCTCGAAGGGATTATCGAAAGCAAAAAAAAAATGCTGTGGGAAAAATAAACTCCGGACTTCCGGTAGAAATTTTCTGGATTTTCCGTTTATTAAGGAGAAGAAGCACCATCGGCACCAGCAACCCCAAAACAACCAACGGAATCCCGCACGATGGTAGAAGAACGGGGTGAAACGCTACATCTTGTTATCACCATAATTAACGGCTAAACTCTCACGTTTAGCCTGCTCTGGAAGCATGAAGTTCCTCGCCACCACGGATGTTGACCTGGAAACGGTCGAGCTGCTGCTGAACGAAACAACCGTCGCCTCAGGAAACGAATGCGCTCAGCTGTGCTACGATCTCAAATGTGGAGTGAGTTCACTTCACATGCATCCATCACTCCCCCTCGCACTGCCTGGAAATCGGCTCACTTTAGTTCGCCTACTATAAACCTTCGGATAAAACGTGTCGCTTCACATCGAACACTGAGTCCATCGTGGATGGATCCACATGCGACGTATCTGCACGACACTATAAGAATGTCGTCCGGGAAGATGAGCCCTCTCAGATGACCTGTGTCTCCTGCGACGGTCAGACGACGGCATCAACAAGTGCTCCACAGAAAGGTGCCTCTTAAGGAGTTCATAGAATTTTGGAGCATTTTCTATTCAGAAGTCGGTTTTGAAGATTGAAAAATACACTAAGAAGATGCCTGAGTAGCTTCTGTATCAACATTGCCGCTCATTTCTGGAAAGCATATCCGGTTTCTGGTGCTCAGTCACCTTTGCTTGAATGCTGAATGTTTTCATTTTCTAACAATATCTTTTTCTCTCAAGATACAGCTTCAGGAGCCGTATCAAATATATTTGACCGTGGTAATTAAAACACAGCGGGTACATATCCATTCCCACTAGTTTTTATCCACTCTGCTATCCAATTTAACTCATCCATCCACGTGTGCATTTCTGGGCGCAGATGCAGTGTCTTAAAGATAAACAGGATAAACGGAGATGGAGTTCGTAGATCATGAAACGTTATCGAGCGGAAATCGACAGGATAAAGATAACCTGTGTGTGTGAAACGAGTGATTCGCATATCCACGGATATGTTTTTACTGGATAGCAGATTCTCGAAACCACTGCATCATATCCACCTGAGCGTGTTTATCCAACTGGATGAAGTTTATTGGATACGGACCCAGAATTCTAAAATTTCTACGAGATTCGCATGATTTACAGAATTTGCGAGATTTTCACTCAACCTCTGTGTCAGTGGGTGTTTTTGAAAAAGATGTTGCAAGAAAATGAAAACGTTCATCTGGAAATTCGCAATCTTTCCGAGAATATTGATGAATCCCAAGAATAGTGGAGACTTCACAGAATTCGTTCAACGATTTCATCTTTTCTCGACTGCTTTTTTTTTAAATTCAGCATCTTGGAGGCCTTACTTACACAATTTCTGGAGTTTTTGCATATTCTTAAATTGTACTTTCCTACTGAATCTGATATTTCTGTCCAAATTATTATTTGTATATCAACTTCTGAATTTTTCAAGTAGAACATCACTTTCCAGTGACTGAACCTCAGCAGCCTCATATCGACTTCTCCGAAGATGCTTCACCAACCTCCAAGCCGCACGCGGTGGCCCCACCGACGAGCACCCTTTACCCAGGTAAAGCGAGTAACCTTCCGCTGACTCTCCTGTGTTCTGATAATCAATAGTCCTCCGTCGCGAGTAGACTAGTTCATTAGTGCATTTTGTGACATGATGACACGCATGCTCGGCGACATCTACGGGTTCGTTGGCGATTAACAGAACAGCATGACGCTCAGTTGTGATTCGTTTAGCCTGAGTTCACTACTCATATGTTTCAGCATGCATAATAAACTTCCAATTAGATGAGGAGGCAGATACCCTGTCATTTAAGCATTATGAAGTGAAGAAAGTGAGAAGGTGAGCGGCTCCTCCTCCGACACGCACCACGCACTCCTACCTTGCTCTCTCTACGCACTGCACTCAGTTCTCTGATTTTCCTTTTGTGTCGACTCTTCGCTCTCGGTTTTGTCTAAATCCAGTCGCATGCAGTGTGAACGACTGTGCGCGCATTTGCTTCCGAGGACGCTGCTCCGCCGCGGTGTACTCGCCGCTGACCGCGGAATGTCGGCTGGGAAGCGATCTCAGGGAGTCCTGCTCGAACGCCCCGTCCACCATACGCTACCATAAGCAACGGGATGTCAAAATACAGTGTTTCCGCTGTAGTAAGTGATGTATTTTTGGTGCACCGCCGGGAATGCTACGCTCACTCATCGCACGCCGTTCTATTTGCATGCTCCTCACAACAGTATAACACGGTGGTTTTCATTCATGGGCCATCCAACAAGTTCTGCAGGTTCCTGAATACATAGAGCATTTTTCGCGGCAGTTTTTAGCCTTTTAGGCTGCTGCTATACTCTTTGAGTAGTATAGCGCATTCAGTCGCTGCACCTACGGCGGCAATGGTTTCGCTATGTATCGATCGATGTCGACTGACGACAGCAGCGGCAGGGCCACTTGCGCGCCCTCGCAATCGATACGTATCAAAACCATTTTCATCGCAGCTGCGGCGATCGAAAGCACTGTAGCAGCAGCCCTAAGTGAATTTTAATTCTTTTCGTGGTACGAATAATATAACATTAGACAAAAAGAACGAATGATGAACCTCAATAAAACCTGTTGGATGGTTGGGTGCGGGTTTTGCACAGAGCTACGTGACGCTCCTCGATCCACCAACATCAAGCTTCTTTCAGGTTCGCCAAAGCACTTTACGAAGGAGCTGGAGGAGCAAAGCGGTGCGACCACCCCAAAATTCTCGCATCAGGAAGATGAGCAGCGCGTTAACCGCGTAGAGGATCAAACTCCTCCGCCATCATCCTCAAGCTCCACTTCGCCATCAGCCGCAGTAGAGTCGACCACCTTGGCGGCAACCACAGCTGGTCAAGAGGGAGCTCCCGAGGGATCCCAGACGACGACACATCCCAGCAGTCAGGGATCGCCACCGGTTCGCAAAAGTGAGTAATTTGTACGAGATATTAGGTTGGTCCACAAGTTTTGTCCCATATTTTACATTTTTTGAAACAATCATAACATTATTGCTCATGGGTGGAACCCGGCCTGTCAATTTTTATAGCTGAGGAGTTTTATAGTAGAACATTTTACCGCATCACATTGCTAATGGATTTCAGTTCAAGAATATTGGGTTGGTCTGAAACAAATTAGTAGTACATTTACAGGGGAGCGTAACCATCTGCACCCGCCGTTAATTAAGAGGCGGGGACACGCGCGTGTGCGCTGCGGGTGCGCTGCGTGTATACCAACTCGTCCAAATCCTGCGCCTTCGCCGCGTTCCTTGCAATGCGGCGTGACCCCTCATTTACTAGCTGCTAGCAATGAACCAATCACAGCGCTCCTCATCCTGCCTGCAGCCCCGCCCCTAATTATAGCGGGTGCAGAATGTCCGTTTCCCCATTTACAGTAGAACATTCTACCACATCCTATCCTAGGTAACAGAACTAAAGAAATATTGTCCTTGCAAGTGATTCATTCAAATGGTCCTAACACCTCACATTTCAGGCGGTACGACATGAGGTCAATATAAGTCCATTCTACTTTTCCGTCTTTCCGACTGGTTTTTGACTATGTCGCGTCTGCGCACCATTACTTCCGGGCCGAAAGTTGTTTTAGAAGGGACGTACACGCATCTCATTAGCATAATGTGATTTGTACAATAGTTGACCAAATATTAGCACTCAAACACGCGCTAACGCCGTATTTACAGTCAAACACCTAGGTCATGAAAGTGTTAATAGGAATTGGGGGAATTTGAGGGATTTTAAAACAATTTGTCACAAAGCACTCATTTTTGGTGGAATTCCAATTCTTTTCAGCAGTTGAAAGCCTTTCCGAACCCTAGACACTTCAGAAACGGTCCAGATACTCTGCTAGCGTTTTAGCTATACTAGGGACGGAGTAAAAACCAAGTAATTTACTTCGTTTAGCTATTTCAGAACCTGCCCCCGAAAATTAAATTGTTCAAAAAAGAGAAAGCCCTGTAGAGCTTCCCATTGCTTTTCAGGGGTTATATCCAGTGGAAAATTCCTGTTTATTCGATATCCAATTTTTGAGTTCGAATTCACCTTGGGCCATTGACGACTGCACACTTATTCACGGTTTTCACATTCTATCATGCTCTGGCTTCTTTTTCTCCTCGGAAATTTTTGTGAAGAATTTAAACTAAGAATTCAAACTACATTTTATTAACATCCACGTAGGAGCACATATTATTGCGTTACAATTTATTTATTTATTTGTTTATTTACTTATTTATTTACTTATTTATTTATTTATTCATTCATTTATTTATTTATTTGTTTAATAGGCGCAAAAGGCGCACCAAACAACTAAGATAACTGAACCAAACGAGAAAGTATTGCGTCGTACCGTACGAAAAAATAGTAGAAGAAGAGCGTCTATAATTGGGACAGCTGAGATCCAGCATTAAGATTTTGACGTTGTAACAAATAAAGATTCATTAGTTGAAGAAAAAGCAGATGTGGTAGTACCAGAAGGCCAAGGCTATGGAAATAAAGTATAATTCATGCCAAGAGAAGCGTAAAGCGAGTGGAACTAATGTCAAGCCCCACATCAACCAGCATGATCCATCTAAGAAATCCTTGAGACTATCAACGTCCTTCAAAATGAACCATTCAAAAAGGCATCAGAAATATCGTACATTGGTTCGTGTCCTTTACGCAGGGAAACCGCTGCAAAGAACGTCTCTTGTGTTTCCTATGGTCAGACTAGTCCGATAACATAAGAGAATTTTCGCTGAGGCATAGACAGCACATGTTTTTAATGAAGAAAAAGTTCGCCCAGCTTTCAAAATGGCGCTTAGAAAAATGGATTACTCTAAATGCACTGTTTCTCAATGAACAATGATGTTTCAGACTGCCTAATAAAGTTCCAAGCCATACCGTTCTCGCAGCGTCCTCCTGAATTCACTGCACCGTTTGAGATCGAGCTGCCAGTTGACTCTGTCGAACTCTGCGCCACTCGTTGCTACCAGGTGCATTTCCACTTTTTCCAGATAAAAAAATATTCGGTACATCATCTATGTATGTGTAGGACGGATGCAGTGGTGCAAAGTATGATCCAAAAGCTGGAACATGTGCTCTCTCCTACAACGACAAGAAATTCTGCGCCAAAGGACCTGTTGTACTGCACTACAAAGCCGAGGAAGTCACATGGTTGCACTGCGTTAATTGCTGTGAGAACTTGTTTATTCGTTTATTTACTCTTTTACTTATTAACTCACACCTCGTTGTTGAAGTGTTTAATGATAAAGATGAATGAAAGAGTGAATAATCGAGGTTTAGAAGGTGCATTCGGAAGGAATAAAAGCTCAAATTTCTATTTTTCCAAACGAAATCATAGAAATTTTTCAGACTCAATCAAGGACTCCGACGCTCCTTCATCAGATGTCCCTGCAAGTGCCGCTAGCACTACTGCAGCTCCGACAACTGATGCTGTTGCTGACGTAACCAGTTCTGAAGCAGCGGCTACTACGGAATCTGCTACAGAATCTCCGAAGACCACTGAGCCATCAAATGAGAAGGCGGAAGGCTCACAGGCCACGTCCACTTCTGCTACAACTTCTGCTCCTTCCAAGGACTTCCAGCGGGGTGAGTTGGAGGGTAGGAGAAGCAGGGGGGGGGGTAGCCTAAGGGGAATTTTAAGTGAATGACAAGCTAGAAAGTAAACTCCAAAACTTTAAGTGAATGATAAACTATTAATATAATAAAATAGAAAATAAGTAAATAATAAAATAAATAATAAATAATAATAAATAATAATAATAATAAATAATAATAAAATAAACTATATAATAAAAAGTAAACTCGAAATCGGAAGTAAAACTGCGAATTTGCAGTAAAGCTGAAAACGTGAAACAAGAAACGGAAATTTTTTCCATGGATTCTTGAGAATCGATCAAAATAGAAATTCTCAAGGAACAGATAGGGAGAGGGTATAGCTTTGGGAAAAGTAGATTTTTCTTCGAACGATGGTTCATTCAGGATGTCTGATAAAGTTCCAAGCCATACCCCTCGCCGAACGTCCATCGCATCTCAGAGCTGAGTTCGAGATTGATCTCCCAGTCGATTCCATTGAGCTGTGCGCGACTCGCTGTTATCAGGTAAATCAGCTGGTTCAATGTCGATATGGTTTTGTTTTGTTTTTTCTTTCTTTCTTTTGGTTTATGGCAAGCAAATCGCGACTGATTCACAGTTGGCTAAGAATCTCGATATTATTATTGCACTATGATTCTTACAAGGTTTTATATTGCTTTCATGCCACAACATTCCTTGACATTTTTAATTATTTTTTACCGATCACGAACCTGCGTAATATTGAACCTCGCCATCACATTCCTGATCCTGTTGTTCCCTAGGAATTGAGCTCGATCCATCCAAAAATCATGCAACTAGAGTACCAACTGCACCGCACCGATGCGACCCGTCTGCGCCATTTTTGCAGAATCGCCACTTCTGGGCCCGTATTCATGGACATACCCGAGCAGGGTGTGACCTTTCCGGACCCGTATACGGCATACCTTATCCAGTCGGATAAACACGCTCTAAATGGTATTTTGGAGTGGTTTCAATACTTTGCTATTCGATAAAATAATGATAGTAATAAAAGCTTTCCTGCAGATAAATGTACCCCTCGCGCCACAGCCATCTTTATGCGATTGATACTAACATCCTTAATTGAACAGTTCCTGGGAATATCGATGCCGACGAAAAATGCTTTTTTGAAAATAGGATCTATATAGTGGCACAATTCTCCTTGAGAGCAAGACCAAAAAATTTCACAAGTTTTTTCTTATGGATGAATTGCACGAATATTTTACCTCAAGCCAACACATTAGCGTGAATGCGCTCACGTGAAATTCACCTCGTAGGACACGTCCCTTTGTTAAAGCACCACTTGTGCTCAACCGGTTGTTCATGTGTATCACGAGGTAGTACACGTGAACAGCGTGACTGCCGCCACTGCCTTAATGTAAATCCCTTGTTCTTCCTTTTTCCTTGAATCATTTATAGCTATTTCATTTATAGCTATTTCCTTTCGCAGTCACTTTCGTCCATCAAATTTTGTTATTTAATCCGTTTCCCTCCAATGCCAGTGACCAATTTTCGTCCTCACCATCCCTTGCCTTTGCGAAAACTTCTGACAAATCCACTACGAGATCCAAATACCACAAACATTCAGTTATTTTCTCGTATTATTTTCTCGGCCACTTATTTGTGTAATCTAGTCATTTTTCTTCACACAAATAATTGAAGAATTTTGTTACAAAGTTCTATCGAGTTACCATAGCAGGTCCCATATTTTTAGTAAACTAAAATCATCAGATAACGCTCTAAAAAATTACAGGATGGCTGCAGTGGCGCCAAATACGACCCAGAGACCAAGACTTGTTCGCTTTCGTACACTGACAAACAGTACTGCACGAACGCCAAGGTCAACCTTCACTACCATGCTGAGAACGTAACGTGGCTCCACTGCGTCAGTTGCTGTGGGTTTTACCTCCTTCTGAAGGCCTTGCTTTATTGTCGACGTCCATCGAAAACGAGACCACGTTCAGATAGCTTCAAAGACTCGGATATGGCAGAGTTGGTCGAGCAGCACGAAGCTGCAGCAACTCAGTTGCCCGCTGGTGATGCTTCGCCGCCGACATCGACAGCAGCCTCAGCCACCACAACCCCTGCCGAAGAACCGCCGACGACCGAAGTCCCCCGAGATATTGGTGAACCAGTGCAAGTGTTGGGGAACCGCTCAAGGCCCGAGTCAGCTTCTCCTTACCAGAGAGGTGCAATTGAAGCCTTGGTGTTGTTGAAATATGTATTCGAAAATGATCACCACCGCGTTTCAGGATGTGCGATCAAATTCCAAGCACGGCCTTTCTCACAACGACCTCCACAGTTCCAAGCCAAATTCGAAATCGTGTTGCCTGTTGATTCAGTAGAGCTTTGTGCGACTCGATGCTACCAGGTCAGCCAACACAATTTGCTTCCAGTATATCAGTATACAATACTTCGTTTAGCGGCGTTCTCGTTTGATAAGATTTGTTCCTTCTATGTATATATCATGGAAGTCTAATTAATTGTCTGGGACAATGTTGTCGTTATCATCTGGCTAGGGCGAAGCTTGATCCTTCCATTATGCTCTAATCCTCGACACATCGAGTTTTACGAAAATCGACATTTATCTAACATAAGGAATTCCTTAAGCTTCTTCTCAGGTCCACATTTTCCATGAAAAAAACAACTTACTCTTCCACAGTTGTTCCGTCGTTCACAACAATACATATAAGCCATGGGAACAATGTTTGCTAAACAATGCTGAGAAAAATTCGATCAGTTTGTTGAAAAAACTCCTGCAATTTTGAAAATTAATTTTTTTCTCCACTTCTTGTTGTCCCACCAAGCATGTGAAGCCACTCAAAAGTGCTGTTCTTGCCGGATTTTTTTGCCTTTTCTCTTTGTTGCAAAAATATTTTCGGAGAACTCAATTCTCCCATGAACCCAAGCGTTTCATTGCATATACAGTGCGCGTCAAAACTTTACGCCCACCCTAGAAACTCGCCGTTTTGGACGAGGATCAAAATTTCCCGAGAAATGGAGTTCACTGTCGTTTTCGACGTGCTTGAGAACCCCCGTAAATTTTCGCTAGGTCTTTTCTTAGCTATCCTCCAATTTTTTATTCGTTTTTGAAGGAAAAACGCGGCGGTTCAAAACTTTACGCCTACCCTTGGAAAGGCTTTTTTATCGCAAGAAAGCTAGGCGATCTTTATGAATTAGCATTTCTTAGGTTCTGCTTTGCTGATTACTACCCCAAATAGTCAATTCCTCATTGCTGTGACAAAGTTGTTCATGGCTCACGCGAAGTTACATGCAGAGCAAGAGAAAATTGCTTCTTTGAGGCTCTGTGGGTGGTGTGATTGGTGTTTACTGCCATGAATCCCATCAGCAGTTATGTCATCTGAGTTCCTCATCTGTATATATAAAAATGAAAGTCTGTATGTATGTGTGTGTGTATGTGTGTGTGTGTGTGTATGTATGTTCCGAATAGAAATCGCGGAGAGTTAACCAATCGGGACCAAACTTTGCACACATATACAACTCGGGCCGGCGGAGGTTTTAGGCTACCTTAGGTTATCGATTGATTATCGATTTATCGATTTTATTGATTTTTCGTAATTTTCGCCCAAGGGTCGGTGGGGACATGTCTACTGGGGTTATCGAATACGCTGAGCACGAATCTGACAACCGTTTTGCGCCAAGTATTGATTTATCGATTTTATTGATTTTTCGTAATTTTTGCCCACGGGTCGGTGAGGACATTTCTACTGGGGTTATCGAATACGCTGAGCACGAATCTGACAACCGTTTTGCGCCAAGTATTGATTTTTCGATTTTATTGATTTTTCGTAATTTTTGTCCACGGGTCGGTGAGGACATTTCTACTGGGGTTATCGAATACGCTGAGTACGAGCATGACAACCGTTTTGCGCCACGTATTGATTTATCGATTTTATTGATTTTTCGC
>JARK01000282.1:70671-81227 GCA_000688135.1 Ancylostoma ceylanicum | reverse complement strand
CGAAGGTGGTTGCTTGAGACCGAATTTCGCAGGAAATAGTAGCGCGCATTCTCAAGAATTTGCGGGAGAGATCGAGTGCTTGTATCAAAGCTAAAAGAGGTCATTTCGAATGTGCTCTGAGATATGTTATAGAGACTTTTTTTTTTGTCATTTAAATAAACGGAAATGGTTCTCATTTGGTTTGATTTTTGTAAAGTTATGGGTAGTTTTTCCCGTCACACTTCATGTGGACCACCCTGTATATGACCTACTCCATCTTCACTTTGAATTGTCTCTCGCCAAGAAATGAGCATGTGGATGTATGAGTTATATCTGATGATAGAGTAGATAAAACCAGTGTAAATGGATACATATATACCAGCGGTGTGTCGAAGCAAAATTTGATATTCCGCAAAGTGGAAAACAGAGTTGGAAAAATGGCCGTAAAACGGGAAGTGTAAAAGAGAAAACTGCTGGATTTTTTTTTTACAACGCGATAAAGTACGGCGTGTATGAATTACTTATCGATATCTCCTTTCCGTATATAAACTTGCTATTTATTAGTTAAAATCAAGTTATGTAGCCTTTTTTGTTTGGAAAATTATTCCATATTCCTACACGTAATGGTCCAATTATCCGTTGTACTAGGACCTTTAGGGTTTTGACCACTCATATTCAGCTAGAAGTGGCACTGAATTCACATTCTGGGAACGTTGCGCTAAACCCTACGGATAGTCATTTTGTGAGTTTTCTCAACAACAGTTTTCTCTTGAATGTTTCCCAACAAGGTGCAGAATATTTATTTTACGTGCTCATGTGGCTCCGTTGCATCCTCCTGCAATGTGCATCTGCAGTTGTTGAGGTGTCCCCTGACCTCACTACGGTTGAACCGTTTTTGTTACAAGGTAGAGTGTTATTTGGAACAGAGGCCGCATTCGTCATTGAGATCACCCACGGTAAACACCACACAAGATTACCCATCGTCAACATGGGCGTCAACATATCTACCCTTGGCAATTTCGATGATGCATCCAGGCACTAGCCTCGAACCATGTCTGAAAGACCGAGTTATAATGGGAGAAATTTGCGACGGCGACTTGACACCAGTTAACACGGGAAGATGTTAGTCGGTGGTCCATACCGGTACATTAATTTTTCTATTAAATTTGAATTTCGTGCTGTAACCTATGACACTTTTGGTAAAATTCTTCATGCAAACGTCGCTGTAGAGATGGCTGTGGAAACTATAACAGATTTTGAGCTCGTAAAGCTTACAAAATACCTTGAAAAACTCAGCAAGGTTGTTTCCTGTGTTTGCACTCACTTCTAATAGGAAGATGCATTGTTGACCAAAATCAGAAATTTCAATTTCCGTCCAGAGAGAAAAAGGCGAATGTTCAAGAGGTGACTCATCTCAATTGTCCTTTGAAACTGCCTAACTAGCACATTACTGCAACTAGCAATGCAAGAAATGCTAAGGACTGGAAGACACAGCTGCTCAAGCATTTCGTCGCAATTTTTTATGCAAAGCAAAAGGTGCAAGGTGAAGTGATTTGTTAACACTTACATGAGTAATTTCCTCGAATCTATGGTGACTACACCAACAAAAGAAAGCATTCACCACATTTAAAAGACATCGATGAAAGTACTGACAGAAGGTACTTGGTTGCTCACCTCTTATTTTGCCACTATTCGAAAGAAACCCTCTGCTTCCCTCGTCCCATAATTCTCTGGAATTCTCGGTTTTCCGGTCCAAAAGCCGTTAACATGAGACGGGAAGTCGAAGATGGAAAATGGTGAAAGGGAAAATGGAAAACTGCGCGCACCCCTGATATTTAGCCACTGCTACATGTAATGGATAATGGTCCAGAAAGAATGGAGGATTTGGATCACAACACGGATGCAACATTCTCCCTATATTTCTTCGGATTGGTTGCAACTCTTCACACAGTAGTGCAAAAAGGAGCACCTTCTCCAATAATTATCTTTTAACAAGAGTGAAATGATGACAAAAAGAATGGAATCCTCGGGGAAGTCAAATCGATATACAGTGTAAATGGCCAACTGTGTTTCAGCAAAATATTTTTCGCTGAGTACAGTAGTTGTTGCTAAACAAAATACTCATGGATAAAAATCCCTAAAAACAAGCAGAAACGTTAGGGCAAAGACGAGGTGTTGGGAAAAGCATTACCCGCAACAAATGTTGATATGTGATTTTGCTGTAGAGGAAAACAACGTAATTAATGCTCTCGAAAACAGCGAGTCAACCATAAGCCGTAAATCTCAGTTAAGTGCTACATTCATATTTCTAGTGACCACAGTGAGTGACACATTGGCCTTCTACCTATTTCAGTTTCTTGAATTTCTTCCTGGATCTAGGTGGAACCCCTCAGAAAATGGCTGCAGAATTCAATCAAGTTTCTATTTTCACCCGCATATAAGAAAGGATAGGATGAAATGCTTGGATCTGATAGATATTTATTAAATCTGTTTTCGCCCTACAGCATTTCAACTTACATAAGAAGATCCACCATTACGCAGAAAATATGACCCAGGATCATCATACATGGTTGGAAAAAGCATGTATAAGTTGTTGCTACACTTGCTGTTGAGTGTCACAGGTAAAGTTCTCCAGTTTGGAAAGAATCCTGCTGTAGAAATACTACAAATAAGTAATAGATGGTACGATTGCGTGCATGAAGAAGCGTAACGATTTGATGATGGTCTCCACTGAATGGCAATGACTGAGAAAAGGCACGGAAGGGACCAACATATCTTAGTGCGTGGGAACATCAGCAGAAAGTGAGCGTCCACCCAAAAAACGCACCGCATCTCACGGCAATTTCCGAGATTGCTGGAGTTCTCCCCAATAATTGGATAATGTTTTAAGAAACCTCCAAAGGCGCCAATCCCAACTGCAGCAGCGATATTTGCAAACAAACCTAGTAAAACTAGAAAAAGCTAACAAAATATTCAAAGTCTGAGAAAAGCGTATGAAGATTTGATTTTTTTTCATGGTTCAGTGAGCTGTGAGAACCGGCTGGTAGGAGCTGATGGAAGGTGGTAACCAAAAACGGACTGAACAAGCAGTGAGATCACCCTTGCTTCTCATTGACGCATGCAATGACGTGATCTGAAGATAATCCCCCTCTAAAGATAACCGGGTACCCCTATCAATTTAATTATAGCTTATAGCTTTAATTATAACAATTATTTTAATTTAATTATGGCTAGTCTTTCCATGAGAATGTCCCCCTCCCACTCATTAATAACAACAGAATCTTTTTTTAATGAAAAGATTCTGTAATTAGCCAGAAATATTTGGTCGCTAGCTACTTCAAATTGAGTAGTTTCTCCTCAACCAGACGAAAAATTCAATGAAGGCTTTGATTTGGTATCTATGTCTAACTCATACCGAGTATCCTCAGGGTTGCTCGACTTGAACGCTTTGTCAAAATTTATTTGTTTATTTCACGCACTCATGGTGCGTTAACAAAGCAAAATCAGATTATTTTTAAGATTTTTGGACCGGTCATATGAGTCCAATTTTAAATTACAAACTACATAAGAAAATTTTCAATTACGAAATTGATTAAACAGCGTGATTTTTCAACGCAGTGGTATGGAGCTGCTTGGAAAACAACAACTCTCTAGTGGTCATCCTGAAAACTTTCCAACCCAGACATTGGAGATGCGCAAAAAAATCAATATAGAATCAGATGGGAAGACCCGGCGAGGAAGACCAATTAGTACATCGGCAATAATAGTCCGAGCGACACGCATTCAAGGCAACCACACCGAGCACCGATTTCACTGTGCTTGCGCGCCACCGGGCGCTGATTCACCTGTTTCTCATAGCTGAACACCTAGGCTCCGAAGGAATCTTCGGTAAAAATGTGGTGGATTTGCCAAACTGGTTTCGTTGAGTCGGTATGCTATATCTGCTGCACATGACATTTAGAGAATGCATTAGCATTCAGAAAACGCATATCGTCAATCCGAAACGACGAGCCCGCCCACGCGGTCGAGGATCCACGCTTGCCAGCAATCCACGTCATCATCTCTACTCTGCGTATCACGCTTCATCGTTATCTTCATGATATCGGCCAATGATCTGGCTTTGAGGTGGACCGCTTGGGCGGACTCGTCGTTTCGGATACACTATATATAACATCTCTGATGGAATAACTTGAAAGCGAACATGTAGAGACGGTTCAGAAAAGAGTCGGCGTGGAGCATTCACAGGCACAGTCCTTGTCGAAAATAGGGGAATTGCACGTGCTGTTTCCACAGTGTTGCGGCTGCGGAATCGCGGCCGGACCTACTCCACTCTCTCAGTTGGAGCACGCTCTCTATGCTTTCCTCGTCTAGGTCCCACCGCGATTCCACAGCCGTGGAACCCGTCTACCTTTTTCAGAAGGACTGCAGGCTGTGCGGTCGTGCAAAATCAAGCATACTTGATATTGATTGCAAACGTCCGCGTACTAGTTCATAGTTGTTCTACCGGTACCAACCACCCGTTAAATGGACTATAAACGTAACCAAAGCATGACTTCCATCATTTAAACGCAGAGGATGACTTTTTGTTAACTACGGCTGTGACAGCTTCAGATGTTCTTGAGAAAAAAAACCGCTTCGGCGTGTTAGCCCAACAAAGATCGAGCGTCCACTAACTTGACAATAGTGGGGAAATACATCGTAAAGACAGGGAATCTACAATTTATATTTATTTAATTAATTACTAATTTAATTTATTTACAATCCACCTCTGTATAGCGCACTTTGTGCATATAAATAAATAAATAAATGTATAAATAAATTTAAATGACTGATTCGCACGAATGATTAGAAACGGTATCATAATGCTGATTAAAAGAAACCGTATTTGACTGTTCTTTTCACTAGGACAGATAGAAGATGGGGAGAAATCAGAGAGAAAAACGAGCCAAAGCGTGTATCAATTGGAGAAGGGGACAAAAAAGGAAGGCTAGTCACATTTCAAAAGACTATGAACATGACTGATTGTGAGATCGCGATTCCATTTTTTTTTTTTTGGCAGACAATAGCTATAGATATGTGGTTTCAACTGAGAGACTATGCACTCCTCAACAGAGAGCAATATGTCCTGCAATGATGATAAAACTGTCATATGGAAAGCAACAGGTGGTGTAAGACGGAGAAGTATAAAAAGTTATAGGTGTGACAGATGAGACAAATGAGACAAATGAAATACCTCAACAGTGGGAAACCATCAATCACCGGCCAGTGAAGTTTCACATATGGTCTGGTAGCGCACACAGGGCCCATGATCTGACATTGTCCGCAACTACGACTACACTTGTTTCCAGCGATTGGGAGAACGCACAGAATTCCTTTTGAAGAAGATGGATGCAGCACGCCAAAATAGAAGGAATGATACCAAATTCACATCAAAACATAATGAAGTAGGCTTAGAAATCAAGCGGACGTAGTTGCGGACAATGTCAGATCATGGGCCCTGTGTATGCTACCAGACTATAGTTGCGAACCGGTTTAATGTCAAACAATACATATTTCTCATTGTTCATTTTGACGAGTTTTAACTGACAGCGGGACAACAGGTGGGCATAAATAGACATGTAATCAATAATGAATCGTCGAAATAACGAGTATTGTGCATGCACATCTCATAACATCCTTTTCGTTACCTTTCCAGGTGATAATAGTGTATAGTAAGGATAAGAAAGACTAGGTAAATTATGTCTAGTACTATCCAGACGCATGCGAACAATCCAATACATCTTCACTAACAAATTGTACATTGGAATTATTTTAGTTCGAGCTCAGACACTCGATTCCAGTTATTCGCTGATTCCTTTCTTGGAAAATCAGACTTTTCTAACTATCACTAGCGGACCTTTTGAGCCATTAAGTCTTTCCAATGCTGAGAAGCGCTCGGTTAGTGAAGAACCCGTTAATGGAATATTCGGCACAAAATAATGGTTCTATGCTCATATAGCCAAAGCTTGAAGCTCCATGACTCTGCATTACTTGAAAACTGTGTAATCTCGAAGGCTGGCAATTTTGTTCATTTAAAGGCAGCACCCACGGAAATTTTCGTGTTGAAGATTTCGCTGAATTTTAAGGTTTTCAGGGACGTTGAACTCATAGGCAGTGATGAAACAACGTGAAACACACCGGGAGACTAGAAATGAAGGTTCTGTTTCCCATGCGTCCACAGCGCGGACGAGTTTTCCGCTAAGGGTATACGCGCGTATCGTCACGAATTCTTGTGGATGGTGCGCATTCCATACCCTACACTGTACAATATTCCTCATACAAAATGATACATTGGGCTAGACCACTCGTAGCGTGCCAAATCAATAGCGTTAACTGGCGTGGCGGACAGCAAATGGCCATGCTCGGCTCTGTGTCCACGGCAGTATCTCCATAGATAGGCTGCTTTTCTCTGCGTTCAAGTCATCATTGTGATTGTCTGGCAGCCGACCACACGGAGAACAACTCACCTCGAAAGCGAGGATTTCCGTGGGTGCTGCCTTTAAATGTAGCTATAGGGCGATAAAGCGGAAGAGAAGCTGCACTACCTTTCTCCACCACAATGAACATGTCCATGAACTTCTGCTCCCGGTATTTGATTGGTGGAGAACAGTTCTCCTTGACACAACTGACACATTAATATAGAATTAAGTATTCACGCAATAACCGAATTCTTGAAAAAAGTCTTGAACTTGGGTAGCTGAACCCAAGCTGCATAAGCTGATAACTGCAGCGATCGGTTTCCTTGAACTGAAGTGGAAAATTCAGCGCCGGACCACTCCACAACCTAGACTCGACATTATCAAATTGTTAACCCAGCTGGTTGTTTTGATGAAATTTGCCTTGGCGGAGAAAAAGTTTGGAAGATGCGACGAAGTCAAAGTTGGGTGTGCCTAGATATCTCCCAGAATACCAAGTGCAAGCCCCATGAAAGAGGTGCTGCTGTGGAAAGACAGCTCTGTATGTAGAGAAGAAAGGTACGGCGACATGACACTTCTAGTTAAACATACGGAAAACATCCAGAATGGTACTGGATATTACAACCATGCCTCAAACGACATTCTGCAACTCCAAGTGACGAAATTAAGATAGTTCTTTCATTTTTATAGCAACCAAGACTTTAAACTGATGCGATCGTTTCACATGAGAGTAAAAAGTATACATGAACAACCTCCAGTGCCTGCAAAATCAACAGATTGACAGATTTGTCCGCTTCGCCATTCCGCCTTATTAAAGGGACGGACTGGGTGCGATTGGAGCGCGCTGTTCGTCGCTGTTTACACTTCCACCGAGGTGGGTTGCTTGCGTTGCTGGGTTACTTTTTCTAATGCTTTTGATTTGTTTCTACAGCATCTTTTAAAGCAGCATTTCTTGTACATCTTTGTTGCAGGAGTTCGTATGGAAGAGGACAACGCTCATGATATATTCAAATGGTTCAACACTCTTGGTCCACCTCAGCAAAGCATTTCCGTAAATTTTCGCGAGGAAACGTATAACGCAGAGGTATGTGGTAATTTAGATCGGCCAGATTACCCAGCTTTAGTTCCTTGAATATTTACAGTGGGCGTCGATGGCGGTGACCCGTCTGCGGCCTCGAAAAGCATGCGGCGCGACCGCACCGCTCACACTAGAATCGTCGCCGCAGTGACTTGTCTGTNAATTTAGATCGGCCAGATTACCCAGCTTTAGTTCCTTGAATATTTACAGTGGGCGTCGATGGCGGTGACCCGTCTGCGGCCTCGAAAAGCATGCGGCGCGACCGCACCGCTCACACTAGAATCGTCGCCGCAGTGACTTGTCTGTGTTTTCTTGATAGTTGTTCATCATATTTGATGATAACTAATAAGAAAACTAACTGACTATCAAGAAAACCCCATAATTTGATGTCTAAGAGAGGATTCTCGCCAGAGCGGCGCGGTCGCGCCGCGTCTTCTTGAGGCCGCAGACAGGTCACCGCCATTGACGCCCATTGTAGCTAGTTATTTCTTGCACCTACAGTGCATATTAATGTACCCGTCATTCGGATCAGTGTCATGACAAGCTATAAAAAGGAAAACAAATCAAATGGCGTGAAAAGGGTTACGTTGACGTGGCAATACTGAACTCTGGGAAGCACAATCCAACTAAAAGAATTTCTGGTTCGTAACCCTTCTAATCAAACCAAATTATTTTTCAGCTTACTCTCAGAGGGAACCTGCTCACTTGCATCTCCACTATCGATGCGAAAGTGCCCCTGCTTTTTGTGATAGAAGGAGCAACTGTGCGGAAATACGAAACTGAGGTGAAGATTTATATCTCGCACGTTTGCAGCATGTTTTGTACTTCTTTCTATTTAGGATTCATCGTTTGCATGTCTTGTAGCATTTCCTGATCCGGGCGACAATCTGATTTTACGTTTTGATTCAGAAAAGGCACGAGAATCATGGATGGTGAAGGTAATTGGAGCATCCATTTTCATTCAGTATTCAATCTCCTCCACGAGTCTCCTAGTGTGAGATTCCTAAATTCGCTAAATGCATCAAATAATTGAGCCCTGCACGAGAGAACCGTGGACAACATAAAGTATGCATGAGATATACACAAATTCGAATTGCATGCATGTCGTTCGTGTCAGAAATCCAATGCTCATGTTAGAAAACTGAAATGGACGTGATCGTAGGCTGCTGCTATACGCCGCGTGACCATGCCGCCGTCGCATAAACCATTTCGATTTCGATATGTATCGATTATCGGTAACTCATGCATCAGCGGCGCCGGTAGTGTTTCACCCAGAGTAGGTTCGTATCAGAATCGCAGTCGTTGGCGACTGTTACTTAGAGTGCTACATACATCGCGCGGAGTATAGCCGCAGCTCTTACCTTAAATGTCGTACAGTCCAGCTCATACACGTGGTTGGAGGTGTACAAATTTCATACATTGCTTCCATTTTAGTAGCTTAAAAGGGATATTTTCCTTAGAACATGCTTAAATTAATGTTCAAAAACATGTCAACCCTGTCCAAATTTCATGGAATTCGCATTGTATGTGTCTGAAGTATGCACGGAAAAACATGCTGTTATAGAACGTCCGCATTAACGGCGGCCTTTTTTTTTCGTTTCCTATGTAATACATACTGATTTCATCAGATCGCGACGTGTTCCCACCAAATGGTTCGAGCACAGCTCGACGAGATGGCTTACAAGTTTTATACAATGGGTGTGAAGCAAGACACAGACGTCGAAGATCCGAGTATAACCAATTCCTTTTACCTCACCAATCCTCACAAGGTTACTCATAACTTCGCTATATCACAGGTCAGTACCGTTTTCTTTACCTACTGTGGATTTATATTGCTATAGCTATCCATGTAACATCCATGGCTTCGTTTTCAACTATTACGATCGTGTAATTGCTAGTACTGGATGTTTTCCAGCAGAATAATCTTCCATCGCGTCGCGTGTCCTTTGCGGAGATCATGTCGGAGTCCAAGCTTTCAATAGTTTTACCTCTCGAACTTGTGAAGTTGTACAAAAAGTGGATCACCGAGTGAGTCATATTCAGTTACTAGTATGTGTAATGACAGTGCTGGAAGTAGGAGAGGTCGATTCTTCAAAACTTCTTGGGCCTTCTGAGAAACACTTTTTTCCTGAATATTTCTTTCGAATTAGATACTAATGCTATAGCATGTATGGAATGTTTGCAGAGTGTTATCCGGTATCTCAATTTCTGAATCAACCCACTTCTATGGGAGTTTCGAATTCACTGTGTCACCCTGTAGCGGATCCTGCTTTTAACTGCACAGTGTGATGAAAACCAGATGTCCTTCCTTGCTCTCTATCGTTTTTCTGCCCATTCCTCTCTCTTCCCTTCTCCCTAACCTCTCCTTGTCCAAAAAGGGCTTTGCACAATTCCATAACATGATGCTCTAATCGCCAATGCTCACAAGACATGCGCATAAGATTGAAGCGGCCGATCATTTGCGGAAACTAATGATCACCTTGATCACCTTGACTCCCGTTGATCGTCGGGTAAACCGATGCGCCAGCAATCCTTCCATTTGTCCCTCTCACGTGCCAGGGTGGTCCAATGCGTTCTGTCCGTTCGAGAGACACGAAGCTCCGTGAAGAAGTCTGACCTTCGGGTCGGTGGTCTTCCTGTGGTGTGCTTTACGTGCCGCGGAGTCCAGTCGCTGACGGCTCTCGTCCAACGGTGGTCATTTAGGCGCATCACGTGTCTGGCCAACCTGATCTTACTCAACTTGGCGTACACGGCAGCGTCCCTGATCTTCGACTGTTGACGTAGGGTGGAACTCCGTATTCCCGCCCTCACTTGCATGAGGTGGGTCAGTCCTAGCATCACCCTATCGATGGAGCGTTCGATGACGCTGACCACACTCCCATCCTGCTTACGTAGCTCCCAAGATTCCGAAGCGTAAGTCAAATCAGGGAGAACCATGGTGTTGGAGAGGTGGGCACGGACCCTGGTGTTCTTCGTCTTCTTCACTACGTCCTCGATGCTCTTGTAGGCTCCCCAAGCCGCTCGCTTCCTCCTGCCCAGCTCTG
>JARK01000282.1:56316-70297 GCA_000688135.1 Ancylostoma ceylanicum | reverse complement strand
CTCATGAACATCGTCTTCGTTAGATTCAGTTGGAGACCGATCTTTCCACACGCGTCGTCGAAGTCGGCCAGCATACATTCCGCTTGACTGATGTTGGATGTTATAAGGACAATGTCATCAGCGAAGCGAAGATGGTGTAGCAGCCGGCCGTCAACTCGCACTCCCATGTTGTCCCATTCTAATCTTCGCATGACGTCCTCGAGGGTGGCGGTGAATAGTTTCGGCGACACAATGTCGCCTCGTCGAACCCCTCTCCTGTTGTTGATGGAAACTAATGAATATCTGCGAAATCCAGTCTTCAGCAAATCATGGTCGAAAAGGATGGAAATGAAGGAGTCTCACGTTCATGGCTACCTGCGCACTCGAATTTTTGCATTTCACAGTTCTCCACCGCTGTTGCTAGAATATTCTGTTTCGAGAACGGGATTTGAATGTATGTGTGTAAAGCTGCAATTTCTGCACTAGGGAACGAAAATCCAAGCTTCTTCTTCAGTTTTATTACAAGTCGAATAACTAATGTTTTACGCTATTCTCCGAATTCTACTCAACTCTTCTCCACAATGAAATTGATTATTTCAATAATTGCTTGTTTACACCTCGTTATACATACATTAAGATTTGCTTGCCTTCTGGAGTCACGACAACATCGCTGGCCCTCATTTGCCATTTCTGGTCTGCATGATGTCTTGAGAGAAGTCAGAGAGAACTCTGAAACGCTTGAACAGTGCTCCGAATTCCTCCAGAATTATTCTGTCAGTTCAACAGATTTTATTTCCTGTTCTTTTCTCTACATTACTTGAAACTGATTGTTTTTAGGGTCCCCCATTTAGAAAATCCACAGAAAAACATCGGGTTGCGTTTGCTCCAGTTCCCACTAATCTTCATGTACACCACTCTACTGTGGACCAGCGGGTTGCGCGCGGCGTTCTCAGTTGTGGCACTGCTTCAGCTTTACCTCTTCGTTTTCAGGTTAAGCATTTTACTTTTGTGACTATGTTAAGCGTATCCCTTCACCCGTACTTTTCGAAGCTCAGAAGGTGAAGCATGAGAAAGTGATGGAAATGTTTTCAAGGAGAGTGCCAGTAGGTTCTGCGCGTGTTTGGGAGAGCTGTCACTGTCCCCTCACTTTTCAAATTTGGAGATTTGCTTAGAAAAAGTCTTACAGATTTCTGCTTCAGTACCTTGGCAATCGCTGTGCACTCTGCACTGCACTCTGTATTGAGAGTTTCAGCGTTCGTGAGCTAATGACATTTCTCGATGAAATACTGAAATTTAGGAAAATCTGTGGCATTCACCTCAATAAACTTCCGTAGCTCTATGATTGAGCAGCTCACAGGAGTTAATAGTTAGAAATGAGGGATGAAGTTAGCTTTGATTGTAGAGTGGTGGTTTGACTCGACTATCTACGTTACTAGAAATCAACCAAACATACCACGATTTCAATTTCTTCTCGAAACGACAGCTTGTAATGGATTTGAAGAAGTATCTCGGACAGCTCAGTCACAGGTATATTCGATGTTTCTGCTTTTGTACTGTTTGGAACTTTTATTTTTCAGAATAGATGCTGAATGGGTTGGTGGAAGTTTTGACAAACGCAGTAAATTGTGTTCAGAAGTTGCCGATGGTGTAAAAAGTGTGGGTCCGTTTACTACAGTGCGTATCATAATTATAGACGCACCCCTAAAATGGTGATATCTCAGTTTCAAGCTGACTTTCGAGTGAAGCTTTCGAATCCATTGAACTCAGCGCCTAAGAAAACCCTAGTTTGCGAAGTTTCACTCACAAGCGTTGCGGAATAGGCTGTATTTGAGAATTGGGCTTCACTTGGACCGTATCATAATTATAGACGCACCCTCAATAAAAATTATAAATACCACTTTCCTTGAAGTAAAATTCCCGTCCTAATAA
Organism: Ancylostoma ceylanicum; assembly: GCA_000688135.1. Classification (NCBI taxonomy): domain Eukaryota; kingdom Metazoa; phylum Nematoda; class Chromadorea; order Rhabditida; family Ancylostomatidae; genus Ancylostoma; species Ancylostoma ceylanicum. The sequence goes on along the minus strand of JARK01000282.1, from coordinate 68,389 downwards.
TGTAGTCAAAAATGCCAAGTGTCCAGTACATGGGCACTGGATGCCACTCGGATCTCAACTCTTGGGAGCTGAGCAGCTTCAGATATACACTGTGCATGCTGCCGGCCTCAGCAGCCGTAGGAGATCTGACCAGTTTTGCCGTTTTCCAAGCGCAATTAGCAAATTTGCAATAGATCCTGGCCCAAAATGCTAAAAATGAGCATGTGGAAGGACAGGCAGGTATTTCCTGCCGAGTGGCGTTGCGAAAGGTTCATGACTGCATGACATCTTGGGACATTTCAAACAGTGTGTCGAAATTCATTTCAAAACACATGGTCAGTAGTGAAAGTAAATGCAGCGCCATCGTAGTGCTAATCCATCTGCGATACATTCTTCATGTTACCTCGACCTAGGAAGCCATACGGCTTCAGTTCCCTAAGAACAACGTAGAGACCTGGTGGTCGGTTCTACATACCAATTTTAGTGGGCCTCATAGCTGTCGATTTCGTGTTTATTGGGTTGCTTTCGATAGATAAAACTTTAATTTGGATTGTTCGAGCGGAGGCAGGTACTACTGAAGGGATTTTCAGCGAAACTCGAACCACATCAGAAGGTGCATTTTCTAAACTCACATCTCTATGGTTGAGGGCGGCTTCAATCAGAACAGCTTCATCAAAATCGTCCTAATTTTTACTCGTAAGAAGTCAGCAATCTGCCGCAACATATTCTCGAATCATCTCTTGTCTTTTACTGTCGATGACGATACGGAGATCCTTCTCTTCCTAAAGGGACATTGCTGCTGTTCACCTTAAAACCCCAGTAGAAATGTGGTGCCAAGAGCACAGCTGGACCATTTTGTGTTGATTTGACCGAAAGAGTGATAAAATATTGCAAATTTACCAATTGCGCTTGGAAAACGGCAAAACTGGTCGGATCTCCTACGGGTGCTGAGACCAGCAGCATGCACAGTGGGTATCTGGAGCTGCTCAGCTCCCAACAGTTGAGGTCAGAGTGGCATTCAGTGCCCGTATAGCGGACACTTGGCACTTTTGACTACATTATTAGGACGGGAATTTTACTTCAAGGAAAGTGGTATTTATAATTTTTATTGAGGGTGCGTCTATAATTATGATACGGTCCAAGTGAAGCCCAATTCTCAAATACAGCCTATTCCGCGATGCTTGTGAGTGAAACTTCGCAAACTAGGGTTATCTGAGGCGCTGAGTTCAATGGTTTCAAAAGCTTCACTCGAAAGTCAGCTCGAAACTGAGATATCACCATTTTAGGGGTGCGCCTATAATTATGATACGCACTGTATACTGTTCCATTGATACGGTTGTTACCTTTTTTGGGTTTAAGGTCTACGAACAAATGAAGGATGTGATCGATAGTGTTGCGGAATTGGAGAAGTATGTTGAGATTCTAGTGGATGACGAGAAACGACGATCGTTCTTAGGACAAAACGTATGTTGGTATCAGCAGATTACACTGTAAACGTTGCCGGTCACATCTTATTGAAGCTAGAGAGCGCCATCCCACTTCAGAATCTTTTCTGAGATTTTCGCATCAAAAGAATCTCCAGTAACTGCTGATAGGAACGGTATATGCGATTCCGTGCAAAACTGCCGAAAAACCCGCTTCAGAGCCCCAATTATCGCGGAGACAGGGAGCAGGGCCAAGGTACCTTCTGTTTAATTCACTCCCGGTGGCGCACCCTCTGAAGGAATTCTTACTCATCGAAACAGTTCCTCATCCACTTTCGAACAGAATAGAAACTGCATTTCATGTATGGCGAGCAAGGGAGTTAATGGTGTGGAAACCGTATGTCCGGCCTTGACTCATCCCAGAACCCGAGCTCCGCGAGAATTCGGGCTTGAAAAGTTTTTTTTTTTTAGCACGGAATAATATATACCTTCTTAACCAGCAATCTTTGGAGATTCTTTCAATGCAAAAATCCCAAGAACGTTTCTGAGGTGAGACGGTGCTTTCAAGTATTTGGTTAACTAACTGTGTGGATGCAGGAAACATTCCCCCCCCCCCCGCGTGTCAAAATATCAGCTGGACTTTAACAGCGTGCGCCCACTTAGGGCCTATCAAATTCTGCGGAGATTAGGCTCACACGACAATTTGTCCATCACTGTTTTAATTCGAAAATTGGAATGCTTAGAAAAGAGTTGCTCGGAATAACTAAGTGCATTAGAAAATGATAACGAGTTACGGTAAGCGCGCAGCAGTAGTGATATGATCTGCATGTTGACACAATTGCTCCCATCTTGTCCAATCAAAATTGTTACTATCATGATCTCAGGTCGAACGACAAGTACCTGATAGTCTCCAGAACCAGCTGGATACCATCGATGCCATGCTGGTCAGCCTGAGCACCAAGGTAGCCGTAATGGACAGAATAAACGATGAGCAGGTTGGTGAACCGTGGTGCAGTATAGTAATCTCCATTCAAGTAATTGTCTTGTTGGCCCTGCAGAGCAAAAGTGATGTCTACGAGAAGTCTGTGCAGGACGCTATATGCGTGTGTCTTGATGCGCTATTAATGTTAGCAGATTCATTCATGGAAGCACAACTGTTTGGGCTAGGTATGATTTCCTTATTGTGTTCTTTCGCACTTTGGAATGTGTGTTTTCTTACCTCGGCTTGTTTGCAATTAAACTTCTGTGATCTAGTAATGGAAATACACAAAAGTTCAATGGCTCATCTCTACTTCCACATTCAACTCAGGACTGATTTTGTCCTCTCTCAAGCCATTACAATCGCAGCCACCGCCATCGTCGACACCGTGTACAGGGGCTGGCCTATATTTGATGGTAAATTTTAATTGTCCTAGATTTATACTTACTTTCCTGAGTCTAACTTTTCTTTTTTTTTTCTCCATGTCTAATTTTTCTTCCTATTGTTGGCTCGTACCTATTGTACTCATATCTTATGTCTCATTCCACCGCAATTGGATCTCTCTGAAGAAGGCAAGTCTACCACTCATGCCACGGAACCAGTAAGATGCAGTTCGATTGCCTGTGGAAAGAGCGTCAGATATGTTCCCACCAGTCAGCCGTTTGTGGAAGCGTTCTGCTGCTTATGTTATGCTATACACACGTTTGCCGACAGATATTCGTAGGCAAAATCCTTTCGTTCCGCTACTTACAATCATCTCTAATGATCACTGCATGTACATACTGATGTATGGATGGTTAGTGGTCTGAATGAAGCAAATATGTAAATAGTTCATGTTTTTTGTCCTAGCGGCATCACTGTTAGAGGGCGAAGGTATTATCGGAACATGAATTTGCTTCCCGAGGTCTACGTATACTCAACTCCAAACGGCCAGGTGAATGCGGACCAGGTCGCGACGGAGCCAAGCACCCTGGCCGCCCTCCTCGATCGGTAATTCTTTAACGACGCTCTCTGATACGCTCTGCCCAATAGTGCCGCGCAGCGGCACCCATTCTTATTCACCTGGCCGTTTGGAGTTGAGTGTATATCTCTTTTAAATTTCACGAGAATTAGTTGTCGTGAAGTGGAATACGTTTTTCCTCTATGTATTTCCTTCTATGTGTGTGGCTAATGATAAGTTTTATGTGTTGATTATCCTTCGTTTGACAGTGAATTAAACAAATACTTGACAACTCTTCTCAAAGCTTCTATTCTCAGGCGTTGCAAGTGATCTTCTCCTTACAATCTCGTCTTTCCTTTCCGCCTATGGGGATGAAAGGGGAATGGCAGAGGACGCATGTGAAGCTTGGCGGCAGCTTGAATCACGTGTTGTCTTTACCTTGATGCGCGCACCTTCATTAGTATGTCGAACCTGCGTCCCCCTTGTATCCGGTCAACGAACGGATATTAAGGTACGTTTTTTATAACTGCTGTTTTGGTAGAAGTTCGTATCTCTTCCATATTAGACTTTCTATGCGAAATTCAGGTATCAATACCACTGCCACATGATATCTATGACTCTCTTCCATCTGAGCTGAAAATGCGGAAGTCAATCTCTGTCTGCTGTGCCTACTTCAACGTTGGAGTATGTACTTATTAGTCGTTAGTCTTCAAAAATATATAAGAAACAGTTGTCTCACAATTGTGTGCCTTTTTCTCAGTTTCTTCCTGGAAACTGAGAAAAAGGCACACAATTTTCTCTGTAGGAAAAAAAAAACTTAAGAAGATTATCGAGTGGTACGGGTCACCCACTTAAAATGATCTTGATAATCTTGAGCAGCTCACTGGTACAAGTTTCTAAACTTGTTATGCCTTGGATAGACTTACGCATAGAAAAGAAAACACGAGGTTCGAGCATAGAAACATAGCTCGTTTAGAAGTATTTTTTGAGATTATTTTCTTGCCTTGACTGACCTCCGGTTTGATGTGGCTAAACAGGTAGTGGAATATGTCTTAGTTTTTCTCACTAGAGCAAAATTTAGGTGAACCATGAGGCAACATTAGGCCAGTCCTTCGGTGGTGTCGCGCTCGAAACTGCTATTAATCAGGAAGGTGCCGAACGAATTCTAGCATATTCAAATCGTTACGCAGTGGAGCAGAGTGCTCGGGATGCCGTTATTGAGCTCGTGAACGTCGTAAGTACTCTGCTGTGTTCATTAATGTCGTTATATTTGTTTACTGCAAAGCCTTCACTTGGGTATTAGTAACATGTCCTTTCAACCAAGTGGGCGAGAACTAGCATTTGGGGTGGACGAAAGAAGGATTTATATCTGGGACAGTGATCTGCTGCGTATGTCGAAATCTCCCACAGTAAGTAAGCAATTTTCCTATGTAAAGATCAAACAAAAACACTGCTGTCAACAACAGTTAGCGCTAGTGTTTGGGCTGTGATCTGTTTCAAGCGCAACGGTAATAGGGGTATGTTTGCATGATTCCGGTCTCTCTCTCTCCCTCTTCATGTGCATACTCGCGCTCTTCTTTTTCTTTGGCTTCCCTCAAACATTCTTTCCGCATGAGACAGACAACACCTGATGTCAATTTTTATGTTTTTTGTGATTTTGAGCGAATTTCTCGAGGATACTTCAATTGGAACTTCATGCAAAACATCAAAAGTGGGCAGCGTACGAGAACCGTACAGGGATATCGAGAAAATAATAGAATTAGGTGGAATCCTAAAATGTATAGAATAACGCAACGTTTTATTAGACCTTCATAGACCATTCCGAAGTGCATCAGGTTTGAGTCACTGTAAAGAGACACTCTACCCAATTAGCGCCAGATGAGCTCAGCAAGAACGTGAGAGCTTGCGGCCAACCGGATGGTGCATGTAGCAAGACGGATACTGGTTTCGGTAGCAACAGTGGCTCCCTCCCTCAGTGAGGAAGAAAACTAAAATCATCCAAGGTTTTTATTTCCAATTTCGCAAGTTTTTTCAAGACACAGGTTATTCACTCTCCAGAATTCATATATTCGACTAATCAAGGGCGGTTATAAGCTAGGTTTTGCAATGTAGCGTAAGCACCCTATAAGTGGCGAAATGTGATGGACGTAGTAGTGTACAACACTCCCATGGTAGGTTACTCACAGCTGCCGAATCTCTGCATGGGTGTGGTAGTTAAGTCGGTTACCTCTTGACTGCCCCCATCAATTTGGCTTTTAAATAATTCATCGAAGTGTTATAGGTAGCGAGCGAACCATCGCGGAAAAACCTTGCTATCTTCGAATGGGCAATGGCAGCATGTGAATTGATGGGAGGACAAGCAGTTATTTGCTGCAAAAGTGGAAAAGACCGAACTGGCATGGCTGTAACGCTGGAGCAAGGGCGGCTGCTGCGGGAAACATGTGGACTCAATGCAGCACAGGTTCGGCTGCCAATTTGGCGTATGTTACGAGAGAATTCTGCCTTTTCTCAATGTATTGTTGATATTACTGTACTCCTTGCCTTTTCTGATAAGGAATATTCAGCTCCAAGAAGTAATTGCATCTTTGAGAAGAGATGGTGCTCGAAGAGAGAACTGTCGGAAAAATGTTGGAAAAGCGGTCTATTCCTTCAGTCCGTTCCAAATGCACTTCCTCCCTAAGGTATTTTCTTCCTCTAAGGTTTTAATTTTATCCTCTCCGGACTCCTATGATTTTCATCGAAGTCCGGGAAACTGCGAGTTTTCGAAAATCTCCTGTACTACGGAGAAGCCCAGTAATGTAGCTGAGAATATTTTTGCAGGCTTTCCGTCCACCAAGTGGAACCTACGCTCAAGGAGTTGCAAGTTGATGACAGCTGTTTGCTTTATTGCTTTTTAGCTTTTTATAATTGACTTTACGAAGCAAATTAATCAAAATTCTATGCGGGGTGTGTACTCATATTCTTTCTTGAGGTGTGGACCAATGCTTTGATGTAGTACGGTTCATACGATGTCCTCTTTAAAGTTCTATTGAAGCATGTTGTTACATTTATGTTAAGCAGACTCAATTGGGACATGTGTGCATTATTTGTGATAAATTTATATTCTATGCAATCCTACGCTTAGTCATGAACGCCATTTGCATACGGGGTAGAGTGGAGAGGGGAGAGAAAAAAAGCTGGGCTCTGAACGAAAAAAAAGAGAAGGGAATTGCTCCCAAAATTAGTAAAATAAGATCGTTCCAAAATTATGTAGACAAAAATAGGTACGGAAACTACGAATAGGAACGAAAATTGAGTTTAAAACAATTTGATGCCTTCTCTAAAATCTAGTTTTTGAGATATGTTTGTGTAATTTCCGGGCCACTTAGAGGTGGCGGAGGGGGTATTGGCTTTGAACGCCGCTGAAATACTTGGATATCTTGTCGAAAAGCTTTTGATTATTGCAAGGAAAGGTTAGCCACCGTTTATAGCTGGATTTGGTATCCAATATACATTAGGGATGGAGCCATTGCGTGTCGCTTCTTTGATCATCGCGAGGAGGAACTGGAAAGCCATATTTTGTTTGGTCTGCTATAATTTTATTTACCATACAGGACAAATTCCTACAAATGTCAAACGCCTTTTTTCTTTTCTTCCTTCATTCTTCTTTTGGTGAACAAATGCTAAGTGCGAGCGCTAGAGTGGCTGCTGCTCGTTGCCATGGATATGTGCGTAGCCTCGGTGGTAGCGAGCTTTGCAAGTATTTTCCTGCTCCGGTAGCGTGTAATGTCAGGAGACAAGGTAAATGGCGATGAGCTGTGGCAGGACAAAGATATCAGGTTCGACGTCGACCACAGGTAATTCTTTCGATTCATAAAGGCTATCGCTGCACGACAGCATACGTTATGTGGTCGTTTAAGGATGCTACGACTCGTACCGGGGGAAATCCAAATCGACCGAATGGATATGGTTGAGGACACGAAAGGGAACAATGGTGATCGAGGTAATCTCCAGCGATATTCTCCTGTACTTGGTAACTGTGCTGAAAACTACTACAAAGGTGTGATGCGTGTGACGAACCTGCGACTTATTTGGTATGCCAGTTCAATGCCACGGATAAACCTATCTATTGGATACAGCAACATCACGGGACTACAAAGCAGAGAGGTGGTCTCGGTGAGGAAATTTTGAAATTTTTCTCTCGAAATCTTTTATAAACCAGCGATTATTCAGAAAGTTCGAGGAACAGAGGTCGAGGCTCTTTATGTGATGGCTCGTGCACCCAGCACATCCACAAAGTTCGAGTTCATCTTCACTGCAATGACTAGTGGGGTAAGATAACAAGCACCTAATCATCTTGTAGCGGAGGATCCAGAAAATGGACAGGAAGAGGTCTTTGGAGGGGGGGGGAGGGGCTCGAAAGACCGCAATTAGAAAATGGCCTGATAAAATAATTAGTTCTAAATTGAAATAATTAGAAGCTTTCAGAAGTAATTTTGAAAAAGAATGAAATTGCTCCAATACAGGATTTTTCTCTATTTTTAAAAAAAAAAATAATTTCGGAAATTTGGCGACCGACTGTCGGAGGGAGGCGTCTCTCTCCTTCTCCCTCCACCCCTGCGCCCGCCACTCATCATGATATCTTCATACAATTCTGTCTTTTAGATGCACTCAAAGCTGTTCAACACCGTCAATTCTGTCCACCGTGCCTATGAAACGACAAAACTATACAGAGAACTCAAAATGCGCGGAGCAATCGTGGATGAAAGTTACAACCTAAAGTTACTGCCCTTAGAACAGCTGGTGGACAAAGTGAATGGGGTGTGGAATCTCAGTACCGATCAGGTTTGTCAGTTTTCACGTTTTCCGGGTAGTTTTCTGTGATGGCTATGGCTTACAGTCACAGGGTACTCTGGGGTGCTTTGTCATCACAAACGTTCGTCTTGTATGGTTTGCAAGCACAAATTCGCTTTACAACGTCTCGGTGCCGTACCTGCAGCTTTATTCGTGCAGAATAAGAGAGTCGAAGTTTGGGCTTGCTTTGGTCATCGAAACGACTACTCAGGTGAGAGTGCTTCTGATGCCGTCACATTTCCGAATAGCTGAATAAGTTTACCTGCGTTTCTTGTTCAGAGCGGAGAATACGTTCTGGGATTCCGCATTGACCCCACGGAACGCCTCCAGCAGGTCTGTAAAGCAATTCAAGCTCTGCACAAGGCGGCAAACTTGCGTCCGATTTTCGGAGTCACGTTCCTCAAGGACAAACCTGTGAGTGGAGCCCCTTTTATGCTATTGTTATATATTTCATGATAACCCTATTTTTCTGTAGATTACTCCACGAGAAGCAACTACAGATACTGCGAACGATCGAGAGGAGGAAGAAGGGGAGTTTGAGCAGAAGCAGTTGAGAACTGACGCATTTGCGGTTAGTAGTAGAGCAATACTGTCTTTCCAGCCTTGTGCTGCTGCTTTTTGAGACAAATGCAAGTGCAATGAATATTTTAAGGCATACTTTTCTGATGGAGCCACTCATGCTGAGGAGCGGCGGCCTCCCGTCTTCAGTGAAGAGCTCGGTTTAGCAGTGGAACAACTGAAGCCTGGATTCACGATCACGGACCTTTGGAATATCTACGTTGATTAGATTCTACAAAACCATGTGTTTATGTGGTGTTGAGGGCATTGTCCAACATTTTGGCCGTCTTTAAACATGTGGCGGTAAAACGGGAGAGCTTGGAGGCTCCGAGTTAGGACGTAAGAAGTTTGGGTCCAAAAGCAATAATTCGTTGATGTATAATAATAATTTTTTGACCATTGTTCATATTCTGTGGAAACCCAAACAAGGATTGTGTGAAAACCTCTAAAAGGCAAAACAACCAATTTCCGCTTTCGATTCCAACGCTGGACGGTAGCTGGGTCTCGCAGAAGTACACAAAATGTTTCGACGATGAAGGCAGTTGGTAAAAATTCAGAGCCTTTTGTTCTTCTTTGGACATCGAATATTAGGTCCGTCACATGTCCATTTATGGTGGATGGGTCTTTTTCTGAGCATCATCATCACCTACATTCAAGCCATCTACCAGTCATTATCATCGCCGATTCCGCTGATGTGCTTGCTTCAGTCAGTGTAGTTGGAGGGTGCCTTTTCATCACATTGGAATTGTTAGTGTGATAGCAGAATAAATATCAGAAATTACACTGTTTTACTTTGCTATGCGAGTGGAATTTCACAAATTGGTAGTATCGGATACACTATGTGGGGCTGTTCCTTATCTAAGTTCCTCACATTGAAGATGTCAGCTCTTCTGTCCTTCGGGGACTGCAGTTCTCCTAACCTTATTGTTCTATTCACTAATAAAGAGCTCTGCGACCAGCTCTTCTTAGCAGCTCTCGAGTGGGGAATCGCTCGGGACAGGAGGACACATTATATAAGAAGAAGCAGATTTGACAAGTACGTGTGTTTGCATCTGGCGAATATTATGATTTGATCTATGTATAGTCTTTCCAAAAAATACTTGCCTCCCGCTATACTGCGCGTCGACTGAGCCACGTCGCAGCACGTATGATAATGCGTAGAAGGAGCGGCGTAGCTCGTAGGTGGATGCCAGAGGCAAGTATTTTTTGGAACGACTGTAAATGAGATGATCACTGGGAATAGTACATAGTTCTGAAGTTGGGGAGGTCTCGGACTCAAAAAGCGGCATTTTCAACCTAAAAATGAGAGCGGTAAAATTGGGGAGCGCTATAGAGGGGGAAGCCGCCCTCCGATGCTCGCTATTGGCTCAAATGGGATTAGCACCACCGAAAGCACAAGAACCTCTGCATCTCAACACGTCGTGGAAGTCTGTCACACTCACTGTCTTTTGGATTTCTTTCCGCTATCCTTACACGACTTGCTTCTCAATTACTCCGGTACGCTAGGAACGCAGCCCAAACCCATGTAACGCTTTGATTAGAAACCATAGCGGCATCTCTTCCCAGCTAATGCCATCCTCTCCTTGACTTCTGCCATTATTCGGCAACTGCTGGTAGGAGGAAAGCTTGAGCAGCAATTGGAGAATGGCAGCAACTTGGATGTGATGCTGCTAGTGTGTTAATTACTTGATGTATTATGCTGTTTGAACTGCGTTCGTGCTGCACATGAATCCATCAGTCAACCATCGAAAATCCTCAAAGTTGGCGGTGTGCTGTTCGACCAAGGAGCGCCTCAGCGACTGAACAAGGTGGTGAGTGCGGGAGTGGGTAAGGATGGCGAGTGTGGCACATCCACGTCTGCTCCTCCTACTACCGACGAATCGTCAAAGCTAGATGAAAGGGAGCTTTATTGACCAAAACGTGCGCTTCGACAAGTTGACGTCTTTTTTCTCAGTATTTGCCGGCCATCGCCTTGAATTAAGCATTGTGAAAGTACTCCGTTACTCCGTTTGTCAGTAGCTCCGGCGAAGCATGCTCTGCTCTTTGCCGAGTTGCTAAATGTGTTAAAGGTCGCCGAGTTGGCAAATGTCTTTGAGGAGACAAATCTCCCGAAACGAAGTGTGAGAACCAACTGTTCATGGCTGTATGACTGGCGAGCACCGGGCCGAATGAAATGATGATGTTGTCGACCTTAGTGCTGGAACTAGCGCTGCACAGAAACTCGTATAAGAATATTATTCGGACTAGTTGCCCCTCCTTTTTCACGCCTACTTCAACAACAGCGCAATGCTACGCCCTTGCGTAACCATGGGGTAAATGCAGGCTTACACATACACATCCTGGACATAAATTGCGTGGGAGGAATGAAACGAAAAATTTTCGGTGAGGTGTCTCAATCATTTCCCGACAACATAATGCTTCCAGAAGGCCTATTATCTCTTAGACAGTCTCTGGAAGAATAGTTAGTATTCAACTTAATACCCATTTTCGATCTAGCGTGGACAAAGATATTAAGTGCCAAACAAAGCGTTAGTTGTTTTATCAAGGGCTCGCTGATCAAGCAACTTTGTAGCAATATGTTACACTTTCTGCTCATTTCTGACTGCTGACCACCATCGTAAGCTTCTAAATCTTTTGATAATATACATATACATTTATGATTGTTTGGAAAAAAATCCACCCGTGGGGTCGCCCCGGTGCTTTATCATTACAGGGAAATCTACTTTGCTCTCAATATTCATGAGACCAACATAAGTCCACATTTTAACTACGACTCGCCTTTCAGGCTTCCAACTGTACCAACAGAGTATTTTACGGATCCAGCTCGTTTGAAGACCATCACCTTCCATTATATGCTGGACTGCCCTCTTGAAAAAGCAGCTGAGCTGTCAGCTGATTTCTCGACCAGAGACATGGAGTCTCTCATTATCGTGAGCCTTGTGTTCTTATTTCGGTGTTTTGGCGGTTGTGGAAAGCGAATTCTGAACAGCGATAATTTATCTTTTTGAGGTGGAGACGGACGAAGGCTCGTACCTGGGCGAACATGCGGTTGCAAACACTCTTGCATTGCTGTCTTCGTTCTCCTGCAATAAGCGGAGATCAATTGTTTGTTTTCCTTACGACGAGAATCTGATCATGGTGGTCTCTCTATTCACAAAGCATATTTACGTACATAATGATGATGATACTTTGACTAGTTTGTATGATTTCGCTGTTCAAATACATTAGAAATGTCATAAATACATGATATTTATCAAGGTTTTGTCCAAGAAAGTCAGTGAGATTCTTGAGTGTAGAAGATTTCAGTGGTCTAGATCTCTTCGTACGCAGCGCATTACAGGACCTGGAATGGGGGGGGGG